>JANAVB010008599.1:29198947-29305815 GCA_029216955.1 Iris pallida
CTCTTGACGGCGATATCGTCAACATAGCATTCGACTATTTTGCGAAGGTGCTGGCGGAAGATGGTGCTCATATCTCTTTGGAATGTGGCACCTGCATTCTTCAGGCCAAAGGGCATTACTGTATAGCAGTAAACCCTCTTCGGAGTCCTGAACGACGGTGCTTTTTCGTCGTTTGGGAATATCTTGATTTGGTTGTAGCCCGATACCCATCCTAAAGGACATACCTCGAAGCTGTAAGGCTAAAAATTAAGTTATCACTCACCCAGATGTCAACTCATCAAGATACATCAATCAATAGCTTGTGCCTACAATCAAGTTGTGCTACATCAGTTGTGCCTGCCCTCAGGTTGCGCCAACCTTAGTTTGCGCGAGAGCCACGTTGCACACCTCTTCAAGAAGCTATATGGCATTATCATTGCCTGATAAATGACAGCACGTATATCAGGAAATCCGTTCAGATCCCGTGCAACACGGCACTCGAGAAGAGTTTGGGCAATTTTATGACAGCTAGCATTTGCCCAATGTGTCCAGATTGCGCGAGGTTGAACCCAGCCGCAAGTTGCAGGTATGGTTGTGCCCCCGTGTACCTGATGAAGCTCGCTCAAGGTGATCAACAATATCCAGTCGGGTGACGTGGCGCAAAGCCGCTAACTTCGTAGAACGTTCCACTACATTGCCCACGACCATAGCGCATCTTACTCAAATGAGGCCACGTGTCCACAACAGTTATGTGCAACCACTCGTTAAGTTTGCTACATTGTACCCCCGTGCACCTGATGAGCTCGCGCAAGGTGTCAAACAATATCCAGAATAGGGTGGCGCCGCAAGTCACTAACTTTGCAGAACTACCCATTACATTGCCCACGACCACGCGCATCTCATTCAAACGATGCCACGCGTCCACAGCAGTTGGTGTAACCGTTCGCACAAGTGAACAGGCGCGTAACCTAAAGCTCGCAACCCAGAATAGCTGCTAATAGTTATTTTCCAGACCTCTATAAATGGATTTTCAAATCATCTCAAGTATCATAAGTGATCATAATCTCCTGCTAAAGTGCTGTTTCATCCTCCAGAGGCTCTGTCTTCGTATCACATCATCCAAGGGATAAGTGATCGTCTTCTGATCAGATTCCTATAGTTTACTTCTCCAAATTTAATTGTACTTTGTACTCTTTCTCATTTGTAGAAATCAAAATCCTATTTTGTTTTTTGCAAACAAATGGCAACTCTGCTAGGGACGACTTTCTTCTCCCGACGAAAAAGTGACAACTCAATGTGATATTGCGTCGATCGGTAACGTAAAGACCCTGGCCGTTCAAGTCGACCAACTGCTTATGAGGCCATATCATGCTAGTGGTGCCAAGCGCGCTACTCCTACTGCTAAGAGGAAACGCGCTCTGTCTGGACTCCTAAGTCCTCGACGACACAACCTGCTGCCTCTGTACAATTTGTGCCCACTACTGCCCTAGCACCCCTAGCACAACCTAAGGGAAACAACCTTTTGGCTAACCCCTCCACTTCTTCATTCTGAAATCGAAGGAGACTTCGTCTCGACACACTACTGTCCAAAACAAAGAAAAGTGTCCTTTGGCCTCTTCTTTTCTGGCGCAACCTATGGTTGTTCCTGCCTCTGTCAACTTGCGCCCATCACTGCCCTGGCTCAACCTAAAGAAAATAGTCTTTTGGCTAACCCCTCCACTTCTCTGATTCTGAAATCGAAGGAGACTTCGTCTCGACACACTGCTGTCCAAAACAAAGAAAAGCGCCTTTTGGCATTTTCTTCCCTGGACAACCTGTGCCTGTTCCTGTTGAAAGAACGTAGGCAACTCTAGAGGGGGTGAATAGAGTTTGTGTCGATAATCACAAATAAAAGTTAACTCTATATCACAATCACAAAACAACTATCAAGATAGTAAATAAATCAGAGAGAAATGAGGAAGTAAATAAAGATATGAAGAGCATACACAAACACAGCAGTTTTAACCTAGTTTCCCTCATGGAGGACTAGTCCAGGCCTGAGAACTCTAGCTCAGGATTGAAATCCACTATTTATGAAATAGTGTACAACTACGTGCCTTTACTCAGAAGAGCACGCCAACTTCTTACAGATTCGCAAGTGGCAAAACTTGGAATTGTCCAAGTGATTTTTTTTTCAACTCTTGCACAAAAACTTCTAGCTGAATCGCACTTGAGCACCTTGGGGCTTAGAAAGTTTTGTGGCTAGTAGATTGGAAGAATAAGGCTTAGGTAGTATAGGGCTTAGATGATTGAGAGTGAGAGATAGAAAGATGAAGAGATGAATGAAAATGGTTGAAATCATGCCCTATATATACTAGTCTGGAAGGCAGAATTCGGCCAGAATTCTGTCCTCAAAATTCGAAAATATGGTCGTTGTACCAGCTAGCAATTTGTAACCCTAAAATCAGTTCCTGGAAATCAGGGGACAGAGTTCGGCCCGAACTCTGTGTGGAGGCAGAGTTCGGCCCGAACTCTGTCTCCAGAAGACAGAATTGGTCCATTGGGCTTTGTGGAGCTTGGGCTTGGTTCAGAAATTGGTCTGTTGTATGGTAGAGCTAGGAGAGATATGTCTAGGGGTTGAGATGACTCAGTGCGACTCAATGTACACATTCTCCTAGACTCAATAAAATGAATATTACATACTTGGAACAAATAGAAAACCATGAGCCCTTTGATGACGCCTTTCTTCTGATATTTGAGCAGTCCTGAAGACGTCTTTTTTCTTGACAGCAGTCGTCCAAAGATAAACAGATCTGGGAATCTGAATACCTTTCGGGGGCTTCACCCCGAACCCCCGACAGGGGGCGCTGCCCCCTCGACCCCTGTCCGCTGACCGGGCAGCGGAACCCCGATGCGAGGCCCCGGATAGGTCGCTAGGCGGTTCGAGAAATCTTTTTGTATGACGCCGTCTTTGCTCATTATTAATTCTTCAATGCCTATGTCCTGGTTTGATCATTTGATCATGCTTACTACATGTCTACAAATACATGTTAGGCCAGTAAAATATGTTGCAGTACGATACAAGCATAGCAATATAATATAGGACAATGCTAAGTTTAAGTAGCAACATGATAGTGAGTATATGAATATTAGTGACATTATTATGTTAAACTTAACTGATTAGCCATATTCAAAAACACAATATAATTATTGGGCCAACACCTGTTGTAGCACAACTTGTGCACATTTCTTCTTTGGCGCAACATAAGAGAAAGAGCCTTTTGGCTACTCCCTATGCTCCTCCAGTTCTGAACTCGAGAAAATATGTCCAGTACCTCTCTTGGATAAAACAAAGGAAAACCCTTTGGCCTTTTCTTTCCTGGTGCAACTCGTGCCTGCTTCTACTTTGACGCAGCCTGGGCATATTTCTGCATTAGCGCAACGTAAAGGAAAACAGTTCAGTGGTTCCCTCTTCGTCATCAAGTCAAAAATTTACTGAGAAATCACTAAATCAAGGAAAATGCTCTTTGTCTTTTCCTCATTCTGCTCGAATCGCTGAATGGGTGAAAAGTACGCTGGTTGCGCCTTTGCACCTCTCAGCACAAAAGTGGATTCAGATAGAAATCCTACTCTCCTTAACAGAGACAACCAAATCTATGTTAATAAGATGGGTTATATTCAGAATAAACTTTCCATACAAAAGGGTATTATGCCTACTCCAAAGAGGTCAGGGCATGATCTACCAACCCTACGTATCTCAAGATTCCGACAAGGCAAACTATAGTATCTCAAATAGATGCACAAGTAGCACCCCTATCAGACTTGCGCACCTACATCAACAGGTGCCAATTAGGGTTAACCTTGGGAAAACAAGATGTATCAAGTGTAACCTGCACCAGTTGCTAACTTGCGCCAGAGGAAGAATTTGAGGTGAAAAATCCTGAGACTTATGCTAACCAGCTTAGCACGTCCTTGTACACTCAAGGTACGAGACACCTCAAGAACAGGAACCATGTTCCGAATATCGTCAAAGACTACATTCCTGTAACTTCTTTCGTACTATTAGATCTCCGTGAACTCTTGATACATAAGCGGAAGGTTGCAAAGCCATCCCGTCCAGTGGTAGTCCAACAGCAAGAACATCATTGCAATCACCATCATGAAGTTGTCATCAAATTCTGCTGTCAGTCAGCCAAGTGGTCTGTCTTTGACCGTTTGAACTATGTTCAAACTTCTGAAACTATCCTAGTGGACGAAGATGAACCACTTTACGCTTCTGTCACTATGGCACCTCGAAGCACTGGGTGGAAAACGCCCAAGACGTAATGCATCCCGTAATCCCAGTCAACAATACTTAGATCGGATTCATGAATCTGGCAAAGGAGTATACTAATATACCAGATCAAGAAGCCGAGACACAATCGGTCAAAGGAATCTTTCTTCCGACCAAGAAATAATCGGTTAAAGGAATCTTCCTTCCGACCAAGAAATAATTGGTCAAAGGAACCTTCTCGATTCCAACCAAGATTCTCTCAGTCAACAGACATCCCTGTTACTTATTCTCGGGGTGATTCCTTATATGACTTTGATGCTGATAGTGAAATTTTCGAAAGGACCATCTTTTTCATTAGCTCGTCTCAATGGTTAGAGAAGTGACTGCTTATGTCGCCATAGAGATCAAAATGCTTCCAGTTCTAACAATCAAGAGTAGAGAATTGCTGCTTTGGAGGCTAGTTTGAAGAACATGGTTGAGATAATGACAGGCATGCATGCTGTGATTATGGCACAACATACGTTCCACCGGTTGTGAATCTGGTTCCGACTCAAGAACCTGTAACAACACCAAATAGCTTCTTTATTTCTTCATGTCCAAAAAATAAGATTGTCGAGATCCGACGGGACAAAATTGTATCAATTTTTTTCAACACTGGATCATAGTAAGCTATTTCTTAGTGTAATATGGTAGGATATGTGACTTTTTCTGAACACAAATAAAAGAACTGTTATTCATGCGGATCAATATTGAGCTGGGGGTACAGTCTCCCCAAACGCTTCCATACCTGCGCAGGCTATTCCAAGCCAATCTGGTACTGGGGGTGGTACTTATCATGCAGTACCCCCTCCTAACATATTAAATCAATCCACTGCTCCACAATCATCGAGAGATACCAATGAGACCGTAAAACTTTTAGCACTCAATTTGAAGCTTTCAAACAGAAAGACGGCTTACAGAAGCTTGGGATTAAGCAGCCTTATCCCATAGAATAGAAAGAAGTCCAATTTCTGCCCAAGTATAACCCCCTACTATTACGCTGTTTGATGACAGCACATCGCCAAGTTAATACCTCAACCACTTTGAGGTAATGACTGATCAACTCCAGCCAAATGACGCTCTACTCACTAGAGTGTTTGTCGAATGTTTAGCAGGTGCAGCTTACGACTGGCACCGTAGTTTGCCAGAAGGTTGTATAACCTCTTTCTCTGGATTCAAACAAATGTTCTGGAATAATTTTATAAGGGGACAAATGACATGACTATGTCTGCTCTCATTAAAATTAAACAACGACACAATGAAACAACTGAAAGGTTCATTGAATGATTCTGCCGTGAGGCACTCAAAATGCCTCTTGGAACTCCAGATGCTCTGACACATAGACACTTACAAATCAAACATGTCGCCTATAATCAGCATGTGGATCGGATCGACACAGTTCCAGGATTGGTCTTCATTCATAGTGAATGCTAAAGCAGCAGAAGAAAGTGCTGATAAGTTCAAACAATTCGGTATTCAGATGCCTAATCTTGATAAAGATGAACATACTACACCTAATAATAGTGGCCGTCAGAACTACCGTAAGAGTAAAGAGACTTTGGCTATCAATGTCAAAAGGCAAAAAAACTCTAGCCATGAATAGGTCAATTAACACATACTCTAACGGTACCACCACAGAAGGCACCACGTCCGAAAGAAGAATATTCTTTTGATGAAGATATGTCATGAGTATCTTTGGCTGTTTGATCAAGAGCAATAAACTTCAACTGCCAGAGACAAAACGACTAGATGAAGTAGGTAAAACTAACCACCCCAAATATTGTGTTTACCACAAATTTATCGGACATCCAACTCGAGCATGCTATGTGCTTAAAGGCAAGATCTAGGAGATGGTTAATTATGGCACAATTACTCTCCAACAAGACGAAAAGACTGTAACTGCTAATGTCGTCTCTCTACAGTTTGGCGATTTTCCTGCTCAACTTGTGCAAGACGGCGTCATTGCCATCTGTAATGCCCCAGAACCAGAATACTAGAGAGCAGGGGCATACATAGCCAGTTACGTATATTGAAATAGAATTCATCTCATTATACGGTCACGGCTGTCTAGATATATGAGGGTTTAACTACAAGCCATCAGTCTCTTATGGTCATGAACAAGCCTATTGTCTCAATCACAAGCAAGTAATAACAGTTACAAGATGTCAGAGCACCAAATATACAATGGTAAGGTGTCCCATATATTACATATTTGGATGATCATGAAGCTAGTCATTACAAAATGTGAAAACTAGCAAGAGTTTCAGTCATACATGATCAACCCTAGGATTTGCCAATCATGTTACAGCACGTAAGCAGACAGTAAGTAAAGTGTAATCGAGCTAACACGTGCTCGTTGGCTAAACGCCTCAAAGAATATTTTTACAATAGAGTAGGAGAGCCAAAATAAACCCACTCGTTGCCAGTATTCCTTTTAGTGGTCACCATCTGGCTGGAAGGTCGGTAGATCTTCTGGAGCTGCTCCGAAATCTGGCCATGCAAAACCAGCTGGGTTAGATCCCAGAAAGAGCAAGTGCCACAAAGAAGGCTTCACTTAAGAACTAAAACTAGCAGTTAGCGCAAGAGTATAAGTAAATAAAAACTGGAAATATAGGAAAAATCAGGATGATATACGACAAGATAACCATGGAACTATTCAGATAACAAGGTTACAACCTGTAAACCAAACAAGGACCGGGGTTGTAACCCTTCATCTGAACGGAACTTGGTTTCCCACCATTTATCGGCAAAAAAAATATAAGAAATCAGGTCATGTAATAATCTTGGGCAAGATCAGGACAAGACTAGACTGATTAGACTCAATCCAACATTTATGGCCACGCAATAAGTACGGCTTGATACTTTAACTAACTAGGGTTATCACAGGCCTAGTTACTAGCAAGATGCAGTGAGATTATTCCAACAGCCACAAGCCCTGCAGACCATCCAGGCTATCCGGACACGATTAGGGGTTGAGTTCAGGTGGGTACATCATCCAAAAAATGTATGTACCCTTAAGAAGCTTGATGGGTGAACCACATGACTGGGTGCTGGAAATGTGCCCTACTCGACGGCAGGCTACAGATCCCAAGTGGGGCGCCCAAATAACGGATTGTTTATAGCTGGGAAAATCTCTTCATGACTACTGGATTATTCTAGTTATTAGCCTTAGTCAATTTCAATAGGTACCCCTGACCGTGGTACTCAGGGGTCCCTGTCCTAAACATGATGCAAGACAAGACTGGTTATTTGTAAAAGCACAATCGTCCACGGTGTCCAGGTCATTCATTCTTGTCATGTCAGGTTAGCCGTCGTAACAGCATATCGAGGTATATCATGTCAGGTTTACTTGTCAAGAGTGCGCCACGACAGGCCACTATCATGTCATGTTACTTGTCAAGAGTGCACCACTACGGGTCACTGTCGTGTTCAGGATACATGTGTAGGATAACATAGTACAAGTATTCTATCAAAAGACCTAAGTTACACAGTGGGTCATAATATGTATAACAATTAAAATAGTAAAGGGGCAAGGCTATGGGAGGAGGCAGGCGGCTCAGGGAAATGAGTTCATACGGCCAGAGGGTAAATGGGGCTCATGCGGCCAAAATCAGCAGGCTCATGCGGCTCGGGTTCATGCGGTCGGGGTTTAAGGGCATATGCGGCTTGGGGAGACTGGGCTCATGCGTCCAGGAGATCGGGTCTTATGTGGCTCGGGATCAGAAGTTCATGCGGCTGGAGAAAGACAAGGTCTTATGCGGCCAAGAAAAGAAGGGGGCACATGCGGCTCAGGGGAAGAAGTCAATGCGGCTAGGAACCAATCAGAGCTCATACGGCCAAGAACCCAAGCAATATCATACGGCTGGAAAGGGCTGAGTCTTATGCGGCTCAGAGAAAGTTAACTCATGCGGCTGAGAAGTAAGTGTGGGAACGAATTCGTAAAGCACAATACTCTAGAGAGGGGGGGGGGGTGAATAGAGTAGGCAGCGGAATATTGCTAATTAAAAAATATTAGCAGCAAGATCACAGAATAATAATCACAACTAAGTAAAGTAAAGGCAGAGATAAGAATGCAAACGCAAAGACAGCGATGTATACTGGTTTTCCTCTGTTGAGGACTAATCCAGCCGGTAGAACTCTTGCTACCAGTTGAATCCACTATTGGCAAAATCGCAAGTTTTCTTACGAAGTCCTTGCAACTTCTACAACGCGAGCTTTGATATGAAGAACTCGTCCAACTTCAATTGTGAAAAGGTATTTTTCAATCAAGCCTTCTGATTACAATCTCTCAAAAACTTCTAGACCGTACCGTACTGGCAAATCGACTAGAGGATTGTAATTGGCTTGGGATTTGAAATTTAAAGCTCAAGAAAACTCTTTGGAAGATTGAAAGCTTTAGATAGAGAGAAGATTGAAAGTGAATGAGTGAGTTAAAAAGATCGAAATCCTTCTCTATTTATAGGAGTTCCAAAGACAGAATTCTGGCAGAATTCGGGCAGAATTTGGGCAGAATTCGGGCAGAACTCTTTGAGAAAATCTCGGTCAAATCCGCAACTGCAGGAGGACCAAGTTCAGAAGATTTCAAAAATCAAACGGCCACCAACCGAACTCTGGTCGAACTCTGGCCGAGTTCTGTCAGGGTTAGGTTAGGTTTTAAAAATTAGTTTTTGATGATTTTTGAAAACCTTTTTGAAAACCTTTTTGTAAAGCTTTTATTTAAATGAATGTTTTTCAAAACAAAAGATATTTTAAAAGTATTTTGAAAACATTTTGGAATAGCCTATTTGCCAGTACGACTCGGTGTACAACGTATTCCTAGACTCAATAAAATAAAAAATACATTGCTCAAAGGAAATACAGACTCGAACAGGTAAACATAGCTTCGGTCTTGAACTGTGTAGATAGCTGTTCTTGTTCATGTCCAAGAGTTCGATACATCTTGACTAGCTTCACATATCGAGACAGAGTTTGATCAATTATTAAAATCAGGTTGACCATATGACCAATGGGCCAACAATCTCCCCCATTTGATAATTGACAAACTATGATTGATATAACATTTAAGCTTGGAATAAAATCAAAAATTGTTCATGTCCTGTATTTTCTCAAAAGAATGTTAGATCTTTATTTTTCTCCCCCGTTGACACTTAGCAAAATAATTGCAAAAGAGAAAAACTCTCCCACAATCAATGCATAAATAACAAACAGTGAAGAAACACAAAATAATCATGATGAAAAATAGTAAAGAAAATTTGAATGACATCACAGGCATGTATTTGTACTCAGGCAGTTTATAATAAACAAAGAATTATATCGCAGGCAGTTTATAGTTGAGAAGCAAATAAAGAAATGCTAAATAAATAAACTGATGTGAATCATAAACTACGAATCTCATAAAGATGAAAAGATGTTCAGATGACATAAAAAAATAAATCCAGTATAAGTCCCCAAAAAGAAATACTGATAATAAAGTCTAAGATAAAAAACTTGGAATGTCAGATCATTTCCAAGTGTACAGTAGATAATGTCTAAGTCTCAAAAAGCAATATATCACAACTCCTCCTCATCATCATCGTCATCATCAGCATGACCAGCATGTTCTGAAGGACCAACTCCAGAGGTACCCGCGCCAGAAGGGTGAGGAGGAGCGCCAGTGTAAAACTCACCGACATAGTCACGAGGAGGAGCATGGTCAGAACGGTACCAATCATATGCGTTACCGAGCTGGAAGTAGGCATGAACAGCCTCATCCTCACAGTGGTAACCAGAGAAAGCTGGATCTCTAGGGATGGAACCGGCTGAATGTCCAGTCTGGGCGAAATGAAGATCAGCTAATGAATTTGCAATCGCCTGATAACGGGTGACGTCGCGGAACTCACGTTCACGGGCCATATCCGTCATAAAGACGTACAAATCTGAAAGGTGCTGGTGTATGCCCTCAAAAGTCATAGCATACTGCTGAGGAGGTGGAAGAGGTGGAGCAGTAGCAGGAGCAGTAGGAGGAGCAGATGCAGTCATACTGCGACGAGATAACTTGAGAACCTTGGGCTCAGGGTCTTGAGCACAAGTAGATAAGTCAATGTCGAAACGCTGAGAGATGCGTGGGAGAATCATCGCATAAGAAAGATTTCTATCTCTTGCACGATAATATCCCATCATCTGAATAATGGTCTTAGGGGCAGAAAATAGAATCCCCTTAAGAATGTGATACATAGCAGATAATTCAAGAGACGTGACATCATCCTTCGAAGTAGACTTCGGAAGGAGAGTGGAATAAATGATACGGTGCAATTCATAATTAAACAAGTTCAAGTTGTTTGTCTTGAACTTTCCAGAGCGAACTCTATAAGGTGCATAAAGTTCAGCTTTGAAACTGGTAAGTGTCGTGCCTTCGGGGAAATCAAACTCAGTGATGTCAACAAGCGGTTCACCTTCGTTGGGAATACCAAGGATCTCCGCTAAGAGAACATCATTGAAATTGATATCTAATCCTCCAACACGTGTGCTTACATCAAAAGTGTTTAATATGATATTGCAGTAAAACAGTCTAATGGCATTAGTTGCTACGGGAAAATAGAGTTTAACAAAATGCTGTAACCCTAATGCCTCAAAGAAATGGCGATGATCAGGAAATACAGTCTATTTGATGGGTGCGCCTGTGCATATGGATCTCATGGAGAAGTCTCCATACCACAGTAAGGCTTGGTCTAGGGTTTGAAAGTAAAACCCGTCGAACGTGCCGTCGCTAGATTGGACTGGCAAAAATAGGGAATTAGTGGGTGGATCCGAAGATGAACCTTCCTCACTTGGGTTGGTTGTCTTCTTCCTCTTAAAGGGGTTGAATCCCTTTGGTGCCATTTGTGAAAATAAAAGAAAATAGCACAAAATTGAACGGAGAGGAAACAAGGAGTTATACCTCCCAAGATTGGAGTATGTTGTAGAGAATGAAGAACTCCGCACGAATCCAAAGTTTGGATTGATTTCACCACTTGGATTAGAAGAGAAGGGGTGGTGAAGAACTAGGGTTTGGGGTTCTCCTCGCGCGGCTGCTGGTTCTGTTTGATGTGGTTTGGAAGCAATGAAGAAGAAAGGCTCTCGGGTTCTGGTTATATAACCTGATACCTTTAACCGAACTCGGGCCGAATTCGGGCCGAATACTGGCCGAATTCGCCTGGGTTTGGTTTGGAACACTTTCTTTTTCATTGGCTCATTTCAAATATTTAATTCAAAGATTAGTAATTTTAAACTTCAATTAACATAACTAATATTATTTTATAGATTAAATATCATTATACATCGACTGTTTCAAATTAGCTGTAGGAGTACTAGCCCAGCTGGCGGAGGTTCACCGGGGAACTCCTAAGTACCGCTTCGCTTCAACCGTAGTTGTGATGACAGACAGACTCTTTATTGGCTTGTCTCTAACACAGTTTTTGCATATTGAAATAAAATCATAAAATAAAATCAATTAACATTATTGATGTCCAAAATTCCTAATTCTTGACGTAAATAATTGAAATGATCTTCTGCTAGAGGTTTTGTGAAAATGTCAGCTAATTGATTCTCAGTATCTATGTATACAAGGTCAATATCTCTATTTTGATGATGATCTCTAAGAAAATGATGTCTAATCTCGATATGTTTCGTACGAGAATGATATACAGAATTCTTAGTCAAATTGATAGTGCTCGTGTTATCACAGAAAATGGGAATATGTGTATAAAATAAATCATAGTCTTCCAAGGTTTGTTTCATCCACAAAATCTGAGCACAACAACGTCCTGCGGCGATATACTCAGCCTCTATTGTTGATAGAGCTACAAAATTTTGCTTTTTACTAAACCATGAGACTAAAGCCTTGCCTAAGAAATGACATGTGCTACTGGTACTTTTTCTATCAACTTTGCATCCGGCAAAATCTGCATCCGAATAACCAGTAAGGTCAAAGGATTTAGTTTTGGGATACCGCAAGCCAACAGAAGAAGTGCCCTTAAGGTATCGAAAGATACGCTTAACTGCGCATAGATGTGATTCCTTTGGATTAGCTTGAAAACCTGCACACAGGCAAACACTAAACATAATATCTGGACGACTAGATGTTAAATAAAGTAAACTACTGATCATACCTTGATACTTACGTGTGTCAACCGGCTTGCCTTGTTCATCAATATCAAGCTTTGTTGAAGTTGCCATCGGAGTGCCAATAGGTTTGACATTGTCCAGATCAAACTTCTTTAGCAAATCTTTTGTGTACTTGGCTTGATTTATGAACGTCCCATTGTCAGTTTGTTTGATTTGCAGTCTGAGAAAGAATTTCAGCTCTTCCATCATGCTCATCTCAAACTCATTCTGCATACACTTAGAAAATTCTTGACACAGAGATTCATCAGTAGATCCAAATATGATATCATCTACATAGACTTGTATTAAAAGAAGCTTACCATTAAAGGACTTAATAAAAAGTGTAGTGTCAACCTTGCCTTTTGAAAAACCGTTATCAAGTAGAAAAGAGCTTAGACGATCATACCAAGCACGAGGGGCTTGTTTCAAACCGTACAAAGCTTTCTTTAACTTGAAAACATGATCAGGGTTTTTAAAATCTGTGAAACCTGGAGGTTGTGCTACAAAAACTTCTTCTTTTATAAAACTATTTAAAAATGCACTCTTGATATCCATTTGAAATAATTTAAAATTATGAAAACATGCAAATGCACATAACATGCAAATGGATTCTAATCTCGCAACTGGGGCATAAGTCTCATCGTAGTCGATACCTTCTTCTTGATTGTATCCTTAAGCTACGAGTCGAGCCTTATTACGAGTCACTAAACCATTCTCATTAAGTTTATTTTGGAATACCCAACGGGTGCCAATGACCGGATGATCAATAGGCTTGGGAACAAGTTCCCAAACTTGATTTCGTTTAAATTGGTTTAATTCCTCTTGCATAGCATCTATCTAAAAATTATCACTACATGCTTCATCAATAGTTTTTGGTTCAAGCTGTGAAATAAATGCAACACTAGAAATAATATCTCTACTGGATGTACGAGTACTTACACCTTTGGTAATGTCACCAATTATCAAATCCTTTGGATGATCAGCCGTAAATTTTAATCTTTTCGGCAGACTCTGAAGGTAGCTGGTTCCTGGATCTTCTCTAGGAGGATCAGCTAGTGCCGAACTTGGTTGAGAATCAGCTGTTGTTGAGCTTGGTACAGTTGGATCTTCGTCATTGTCATCGATAGTCATTTGATTCAGTTCATCAAAAGTGATGTTGATTGACTCTTCGATGATCATGGTTCGTTTGTTGAAGACTCTGTATCCTTTGCTCTTGGCCGCATAACCTAAAAATATACCTTCATCGACCTTTTTGTCAAACTTTCCCAAATTGTCTTTTGTATTTAGAATAAAGCATTTACAACCAAATATTCTAAAATATGAAACTGATGGAATTCTATCAAACCATAACTCAAATGGAGTCTTCTTCGATTTGGGTCGAATTAGAACTCTATTGAGAACAAAGCAAGCTGTATTGACAGCTTCAGTCCAGAAATATTTGGGTAGACTAAACTGGTTTAACATTACTCTGGCCATTTCGGATAGAGTTCTGTTCTTACGTTCCACAACTCCATTTTGTTGTGGAGTCCTAGGGCAGGAGAACTCGTGTACAAAACCGTGTGTGTCACAAAATTGCTCAAATTCTGCATTCTCGAATTTGCCACCATGATTGCTTCTAATACGAGTGATCATGTAACCTTTTTCATTCTGTACTTTCTTGTAAAAGGCGACAAATTCGGATAATGCTTCATTCTTGCATGTCAAGAAGTATACTCGTGTGTATCTAGAGAAATCATCTACAATTACGAAAGCATAAAGCTTACCTCCGAGGCTAGCAACTCTGCTAGGACCAAATAAGTCCATATGAAGCAATTGTAGAGATCTAGTAGTACATACTGCATTTACTGACTTGAATGTGGATCTGGTAGCTTTGTTCTTTTCACATTGGCTGCATACCGAATCCTTCTTGAATATAATGTCCGGTAAACCGCGTACTAGCTTCTTTGTGGATAATCTTGATATTGTGTCCATATTTGTGTGACCGAGTCTCATATGCCACAGATGACTCTCATCGCTTTTAGCCATTAAGCATCTACCTGAAATGTTAGTTTCTTCCAACAAATAGAAAATATATATGTTGTTTTCCCTGATACCTTCAAAGATAGTACTACCAGTTGAGCTATCAACTATAGTACATTTGTCTTTGCCAAAGTTGATGCCATAACCATGATCAGCTAAATAACTTATGCTGAGTAGATTATGTTTCAACTCGGTAACCAGATAGACATCTTTAATAACAGGATAGGGAGACTTACCAACATCACCGATACCAATAATATATCCTTTCAATTTATTACCGAAGGAAACATAACCTTCCTTCTTCTTCTTCGACAGTGTTGCAAATAATGTAGCGTCACCGGTCATATGTCGTGAACAACCGCTGTCGAGGATCCATTTGCTTCTAGCATGTGAAAGGTGTTCCACCTACAAAACAATTTACAGATGAAACTTTTGGTACCCATTTCTTGTAGGGTCCTAAAATGTTAGACTTTGGTATCCAAGTATAAATATTTAAATCAATAAGCTTTCTAATTCTACATGCAGATGAAATATGACCAATGTGGCCACAATAATGACATTGTGCATGTTGAGTGTTGAAAGCTGAGTGGTGTGCATGGTTGGTAGGTTTGGGTTTTCTAGTATAGAAGAAAGCATACCTATAATCCTGTTTGGGCTTAACCTTTTGGGGTAAATATTTGATAGGGTTAGGTCTGACAGTGTTTGGCTTGGGAATGTTCTAATTTTTCGGTAAGTGACACGTGTTAGGGAAGGAAGCAGCAGTCTCAGGCTGTTTTTCTAACCTAATTTCCAATCTTTTGGAAGTGTCATATAACTTAGTATAATCAGAAGTGAGTGTTTCCATTCTGATTTGTGCACATCGAAGACTTTTCTTCTCTATAGAAAGTTCTTCTTTGAGTTGGTCAATAACTTTGTCTTTCTCTTCAGATGACTTGGTAGTCTCGTGTAATAAGAGCTTGATAGAGGAAAACTCACCAGACTCACTAACATTATTTCTAACCTCAGCTAGTTGGTCGATAAGTCTACCTATTTCACTTTGTACTCTTTGAGTACCTTTTTAGAGGTCTGATATTTGCTACGCAGTTTCTTGTAATCAGTTATCAGTTCACTGAAGGCATCTCCTAATTGCTCAAATATGAAGTCATCATATGTATCAACTACAGGTTTAGTAGGTACCTGATCAGATGCCATAAAGCATACGTTTGCAGCGTCTTCTGATTGTTCGTCTTCTAAGTCGCTGGCTTCACTTTCATGCCATATGCTGGTATTGGCATACTTCCGTGATGTCGATCTCTTCAGGTTCCCTTTTTCATACCTGTTGCTCTTCTTGCTTGATGATGAGTTTGTAGGACAATCTTTCTTCATGTGTCCCTTCTTCTTGCAGCCATAGCAGACAGCATCATCTTGATACCAGTTGTTGCTGTTGTTTTCTTTGGCTCTCTTCTCATGTCTCATGAATCTCTTGAATTTCCTTGCTAGGAGTGCTTGATCTTCAGCATCAGATTCACTACTGTCTGAGTCACCTTCAGCAGCTTTTCTGTGCTGAGCCTTGAAAGCGATCGTCTTCTCCTTTGGTGCAGGCTCTTCAAAATCTTGTAGCTCCAGTTCATGAGTGAGTAGCTTACCCATGATTACTTCGAGGGACATAGTTGTGAGGTCGTTCCCTTCAATGATTGCAGTAGCCTTTGGAATCCAGTTCTTGGTAAGTGCTCGCAGGAGTTTGCGAATCTTTTCATGGTTACTGTACTTTTTGCCTAGGGAGGACAAAGGATTTACAATATCTAAGAATCTTTCGAACATCTGAGTAACTGTTTCGTTGGGCTTCATCTTGAACACCTTATACTCTTGAGTAAGTCTGCTGACTTTAGATTCTTTAACTTGAGTCATGCCTTCATGTGTGACTTCAAGTAGCTTCCACACTTCATTAGCCATTGTGCAGATAGACACCCTGTTAAATAGGGTTCTGTCTAAAGCACAAAATAGAGCTTTAATAGCACGTGCGTCAAGACTGGCCCTTTTCTTTTCTTCTTCTGTATATTTGCTATGGGGTTTTTCAACTAAAACTCCATCAACATTTATACGAGGTGGCTTTTGATAGCCATCAAGAACAATGGACCATAAATCAAAGTCAAGTGATTTCAAGAAGAAACTCATCCGTGTTTTTCAATAGGTATAGTTCGTACCATCAAACAGTGGAGGTCTGTTTGTGGCCTGGCCTTCACTTGTGAATTTTACAGTTGCCATGTGTTGTGCTGTGATCTATATAACAGTTAATTAAAATGAATAAATAATTGTACTGTTACCTTTGCTTTACCTGTAACACCCGCTCTGATACCAATTGTAGGAGCAATTGGGATTAGAATATAATACCTCTAGATGGAGAACCTACTCTGATACCAATTGTAGGAACGTAATCGTAAAGCACAATACTCTAGGGGGGGTGAATAGAGTAGGCAGCAGAATATTGCTAATTAAAAAATGTTAGCAGCAAGATCACAGAATAATAATCACAACTAAGTAAAGTAAAGGCAGAGATAAGAATGCAAACGCAAAGACAGCGATGTATACTGGTTTTCCTCTGTTGAGGACATCCAGTCGGTAGAACTCTTGCTACCAGTTGAATCCACTATTGGCAAAACCGCAAGTTTTCTTACGAAGTCCTTGCAACTTCTACAACACGAGCTTTGATACGAAGAACTCGTCCAACTTCAATTGTGAAGAGGTATTCTTCAATCAAGCCTTCTGATTACAATCTCTCAGAAACTTCTAGACCGTACCGCACTGGCAAATCGACTAGAGGATTGTAATTGGCTTGGGATCTGAAATTTAGATAGAGAGAAAATTGAAAGTGAATGAGTGAGTTAAAAAGATCGAAATCCTTCTCTATTTATAGGAGTTCCAAAGACAGAATTCTGGCAGAATTCGGGCAGAATTCGGGCAGAACTCTTTGAGAAAATCTCGGTCAAATCCGCAACTGCAGGAGGACCAAGTTCAGAAGATTTCAAAAATCAAACGGCCACCAACCGAACTCTGGCCGAGTTCTGTCAGGGTTAGGTTAGGTTTTAAAAATTAGTTTTTGATGATTTTTGAAAACCTTTTTGAAAGCCTTTTTTAAAGCTTTTGTTTAAATGAATGTTTTTCAAAATAAAGGATATTTTAAAAGTATTTTGAAAACATTTTGGAATAGTCTATTTGCCAGTACGACTCGGTGTACAACGTATTCCTAGACTCAATAAAATAAAAAATACATTGCTCAAAGGAAATATAGACTCGAACAGGTAAACATAGCTTCGGTCTTGAACTGTGTAGATAGCTGTTCTTGTTCATGTCCAAGAGTCCGATACATCCTGACTAGCTTCACATATCGAGACAGAGTTTGATCAATTATTAAAATCAGGTTGACCATTTGACCAATGGGCCAACAGTAAGGGGGGTCTTATGCGGCTCGAAGGGAAGAGTGTCTCATGCAGCTAGGATTAAGAGTTCATGCGGCTCAGGGAAAGTTTCATGCGGCCGGCTAAGGCCATGCAGCCAGGGGGAAAACTTGCCGCATGAATTGCCATGCAGTCAAGCACTGTTCTTCTTCTCAAATTTTCGAGGAGAAGAACCATGAAGGCCATAATTCCAAGCTTCATAAATCCTTCATCCGAGGTCAGAATCTGAACTTCCATAGGTCAAAATGGGGCAGAATTAAATTCTCTTCAACATGGAACCATCAAAACTTGGAAATAACAATTTAAAGTAGATCAAAATCCAAGAAATCCAAAAATGAAATAAATTTAGATCTACATGAATTTAGCCATGGAAATAAAAAAATGCTAAGTACTAAAGTGTCTCAAGATGTTGTAAGAAAGAGAATGGAACAACAAAAATTGAGTTCCTCCATGAAGCAATATGCACTTGCCTAAGCTCTCCCTCTCTCTCAGGTAGGTGAAGAGTAATGGTGCGAAAGAAGAAGAGTAAATGTGGAGAGAGAAAGGGTTGGGGTTAATAAATGATGATGGTAGTGGTAGGTAGGGGTTGGTTCACAACAAAACCGAACCAAGCCAAACAAGCCGAACCGAACCAAGATGAACCAAGCAATGAAATACCAGAATAAACCATGCAATGAGGCATGTCATGAATCAAGATATGTACACGTAAATCAAAATACGTAATACGAACCACGGTCGTTACAACTCTACCCACCTTAAAAAAATTCCATCCTCAGAATTTAATTAAGATGCTAGAGAAGCAAGGAAAAGCTATACTAATCATAGGCAAGCTATAACAAGGCAATCAATCAAGCAATTATTCATTCAAGCAAGGAATTGAGAGCACAAGGCATAAGGAAGACATTATACCTTACGAGTCAAACATGTCATTATCGCGATGGGATATCATCCTCACGCTCCCATGTTGACTCACCCAAAGAGTGATGACCCCAAGCAACATGAACTAAACTAATAGTCTTGTTCTTGAGTATCTTCTCTCTCCGGTCCAATATAGATACGGGCCTTTCCTCATACGAAAGGTTGGTACCAACAACCAATTCCGAATGATCCAGGATGTGGCTCGGGTCCGGGATATACCGTCGTAATTGGAATACATGGAAGATGTCATGCACCTCACGTAATAACGGCGGGAGAGCGAAACGACATGATACATCTCCTACTCGCTCCAGGTTATCGAACGACCCTTATATACCTAGGACTAAGCTTTCCTCGTACGCCGAAACGAATGACGCCATGGTTCGACGAGATCCTAAGGAATACATGGTCGCCGACAGAAAATTCAAGGAGGCGTCGATGAGAATCGGCCCAATGACGCTGACGATCTTGGGCAACTCGAAGATGATCTTTGACTCTTCTGACCACCTTGACTGTCTGAGTAATCATTTCTGGACCGAGCATCTGCCTCTCTCCAACATCATCCCATGCTAGTAGGGATCTGCACTTCCTACCATACAGTGCCTCGAACGGTGCCATCTGGATGCTGGCTTGGAAACTGTTATTGTACGAGAACTCCACCAGGTGCAGGTGATCTTTCTACGAACCATCGAAGTCGTGGGTACAAGATCTCAATATATCTTCTAAGGTTCGTATGGTACGCTCTGACTGACCATCTGTCTACGGATGATAAGCTGAGCTGAACTGGAGGTGAGTTCCCAAACTCTCCTACAGACTACGCCAAAAGTGCGACGTAAACCTTAAATCTCTGTCCGAGGTGATACTGACTGGCACTCCATAAAGTCTGATGATCTGCCCGAGGTACATCTCTGCTAGCTGAGCTGTCGACTGACCAACTCTGAATGGAAGAAAGAGAGCCACCTTCGTGAGCCTGTCGACTATAACCTAGATAGCATCTCTACCGGCTGGGGACCTAGGTAATCCAGTCACGAAATCCATGGTTATATGCTCTCATTTCCATTCTGGAATCGGCAAGGGCTAATGAAGTCTAGTTGGCCTCTGATGTTCAGCCTTAACCTGTTGGCAAACCAAACATCGAAAGACAAACCGGGCTATCTCCCTCTTCATGCCATTCCACCAAAAGTGCTGACGAATATCACGGTACATCTTCGTACCGCCCGGATGGATCGAATACTGAGAACTGTGAGCTTCTGCTATGATCTCCTGTCTGATATCTCCATCGGGTACACAAAGACGCTTACCATGTCGAAGTGTACTATCTACATGGATACATAACTCTGGTCGCCGTCCTGCCTCATACTCTACTCTGAGTCGCTGAAGCTTGGAATCTGCTGACTGCGCCATCCGGATCCTCTCAACTATACTGGACTGAACTTGCATGCTGGCCATCAACGCCACATTGGTAGGAAGGATAACTTTAATACCCATCTTCTAAAGATCTGCTAACAAATCTGGCTGCGTCGTTAGGAAATAAACTTCGGCTCTCCTGTTCAATGTATCTGCAACAACGTTGGCCTTTCCAGGATGATACTGCAGGTTGACGTCGTAATCTACAAGCAGCTCTAGCCACCTCCTCCGACGCATGTTAAGATCCTTCTGAGTGAATACATACTTCAGACTCTTGTGATCGATGAAATTTTTTACCCTATCTCCATACAAGTAGTGTCTCCAAAGCTTAAGTGCAAACACTACTGCTGCCTGCTCCAAGTCATGGGTTAGGTAATTTCTCTCATGATCACGAAGTTGACGTGACGCATAAGCTATTATCTTCCCATGTTGCATCAAAGCACATCCTAAACCTCTGCATGAAGCATCACAATACACTGAGAATCCTTCGGTCCCATCTGGAAGAGTGAGAATGGGTGTCGTGATCAAATCTCGCTTCAACTTCTCAAAAGAATCCTGACATTCTGCTATCCAAATAAACTGTACATCCTTGCGGGTCAACTGGGTCAATGGCGCTAAAATCCGAGCAAAGTCTGAAACAAATCGCCGGTAGTAGCCGACCAAACAAAGAAAACTATGAACTTCTGCAACTGTGCTGGGTACTGGCCATGTCTCAATGGCCACGATCTTCTGGGGATCCACTTTTACTCCTCCTCTGGTGATGATATGACCCAAGTACGAAATACGATCGAGCCAGAACTCGTATTTACTGAACTTAGCATACAACTGGTACTCCCTGAGAATCTGAAGAACAACTCTGAGATGCTGCTTATGCTCTGCTTCATTCTTGCTGTAGACCAGGATGTCGTCTAGGAACACAATCATGAACTGATCCAAGTAGGGCATAAAAATGCGATTCATGAGGTCCATGAATACAGCCGACGCATTGGTTGCTCCAAAGGGCATAACAAGGAACTCCCAATGCCCATATCTTGATCTAAAAGCTGTCCTTGGGATGTCCTACTCTCTGACTCTGATCTAATGGTATCCTGATCGCAAATCAATCTTCGAGAATACTGCTGCCCCCTTGAGTTGATCAAACAAGTCATCTATCCTCGGGAGAGGATATTTGTTCTTGATTGTCACTGAGTTCAAGGTACGATAGTCAACACATAATCTGGATGTACTATCCTTTTTTTTCACAAGAAGCATCGAGGCTCCCCAAGGCAATCCATTTACATGAATGAATCCCTTGGTCCTGAGTTCTTCAATCAACTTGTACAATATCTCTAACTTTGACGGCGCCATCCTGTAGGATCTCTCCGACACTGGGGCTGTCCCTGGAACCAAGTCGATAGTAAACTCGATCTCTCGCTCGGGCGGCATACCTGGAAGCTCTTTTGGGAAAACATCTGGAAACTCTTCGACTATCTGGGGTAACTGTATTGCTGCTACGGCCATCCGCAATACTGGAGGAGAAGGTTCAACTTTGCCTCGGGAAAAGGAAAACTCTGGCTTGACTGGAATGCTAAAAACAACCCTGGTAATGTGGCAGTCTATCCTAGCATACTGGTTCCTCAACGAATCCATCCCTAAGACCACATCATAATCGACCATCGAGAATTCTATTAATCTAGCGGGGAGCTCTTTACCGCTAACTACGATCCGACACGAGAAAAACACTCTATCTACTCCCATAAGACAGTTACCGGTAAGTATATTAAGCCTTACTGATAAGGACTCGGGCTCCAATCCTATCCGTATCGTGAATCGTACAGACATAAATGAATGCGATGCACCAGAATCAAATAACACTGACGCTGGGAAGGAGATGACGAGAATAGTACCTGCCACTACCTTACCTGGTGCCAATCCTTCTTCCACGGTCATCACCATCGCCTGACCATACCCTCTGGGTGTGGGTCCCCTCTGCTGGAAACCTCTCTGGCAGTTCTAAACCTGGGCTTGGACTTGTGCATACTGCTGGGGGTTCTGATGCTGAAATACTTGGGTCTGAGGAGGCAAAGGCCTCGGTAATGGGTACTGCTGCTGCTGCTGGACTGGTGCTGGTCCTCTCACCGAAGGATTAGAAAAGATAGATGATGATGAACTACCCCTATTCGGGCAGGATCCTATCTTGTGATATGCTGCCCCACAAGCCAAGCACAATCCCTGCGCCCTGTGACACTCTGTTACCACATGTCCTGGCTTCCCACAATGAGTGCAGCCCATTGCGGAAGTCTGCTTCTGCTTTTGAGGGTTCACCGAGGTTGAATGCTGAATCGATGTCACTGAGGCCGCCCGTCTCGGAGTTCCAATGGTCAAAGCCCTAGCTGCCAGGGCTGGTGGTGAAGACTAGTTCATCTGGCCGTGAGATCGCTTCCGACCTCCGGTCCGGTCCACGATCCTCTGGGAGGTATACTCATGCCTCCTAGCTGCTCTCAATACTGCATCGAAAGTCTAATGCTCAAACTGCTCCACTGCCAATAAAATCTCTAGATGGAGCCCCTGCTAGAATCACTAGGCTCTATCAAACTCAGTCGCTACCAAGGTGGAAGCAAACCGACTAAGTCTGGAGAACTCGGCCGCATATCCGTCGACCGTGCTGCCCATCTGCTTCAAATTGGTAAACCTTGTCTGTATATCGTACCGAGCTACAGCATCAAAATACTTGGTCTGGAATCTCTCTCGGAATACTGCCCAGGCAATAGGTGCCACTAATCCAACGGCCTGTGCCGTCCACCAGCTGCAGGCTAAATCCAATAACTGTAGGCGCACCACGGCCATCTTCTCATCTTCTAGAGTTCTGGCTGCCTCTAGAATGACCTCAGTATCCTGAAGCCATGCATCAGCAGCAATAGCATCTTCGCTGCCATCAAAGAAGGGAGGGTTCAAACGCTTGAAACTGTTGGCCGTACTGTTACCAGGATGACCACCATTGTTCAGAGCATCTTGTACTGCCTGGTGCAATGCATCACCTCGACGATCTTGAGAAGCTAACAATCTCCTGATGAGACCCACCAAGGTGCCATCATCAGGCTCTGTAGGCTGGACTGGCTGAACTGGTGGCTCTTGACCCCCAGTAGGCATGACTTTGGAGGCTACTCCTGAATGCTGGACTTGATCTCCAGGTTGTTGTTGGTCCACGGGAGGTGCTCCGCCTTGTCGATCGGTAGGACTAGGAATAATGCCGCTGAAGAAGACGACATAGGGAACAATAAGGAAGGACCATGACAGATCAAAGATACAAGTATGTGATCAGGTCAATAATTCAGGGATTCAGAGGATACGAGCAGAGATCAAGGGCGTGTACTGATTGAGACATCTATTCGGTAAACCCTCATATATCTTAATTCACAAGACCTACATGGCCACCACTTAAACCATATAACGCCCCAGAACCAGAATACTGGAGAGCGGGGGCATACATAGCCAGCTACGTATATTAAAATAGAATCCATCTCACTATACGGTCACGGCTGTCTAGATATATGAGGGTTTAACTACAAGCCCTCAGTCTGTTATGGTCATGAACAAGCCTATTGTCTCAATATTAAGCAAGTAATAACAGTTACAAGATGTCAGAGCACCAAATATGCAATGGAAGGCGTCCCATATATTACTTATTTGGATGATCATGAAGCTAGTCATTACAAAATATAAAAACTAGCAAGAGTTTCAGTCATACATGATCAACCCTAGGATTTGTCAATCATGTTACAGCCCGTAGGCAGACAGTAAGTAAAGTACAATCCAGCTAACATGTGCTCGTCGGCTAAACGCCTCAAAGAATATTTTTATAATAGAGTGAGAGAGCAAAAATAAATCCACTCATTGCCAGGATTCCTTCTAGTGGTCACCATCTGGCTGGAAGGTCGGTAGATCCTCTGGAGCTGCTCCGAAATTTGGCCATGCAAAACCAGCTAGGTTAGATCCTAGAAAGAGCAAGTACCACAAAGGAGGCTTCACTTAAGAACTAAAACCAGCAGTTAGCGCAAGAGTATAAATAAATAGTAAGAACTGGAAATATGGGAAAAATAAGGATGATATACGACAAGATAACCATAGAACTATTCAGATAACCAGGTTACAACCCGTAAACCAAACAAGGACCGGGGTTGTAATCCTTCATCTGAACGGAACTTGGTTTTCCACCATTTATCGGCAAGATAAATATAAAAAATCAGGTCATATAACAATCTTGTGCAAGACCAGGACCAGACTAGATTGATTAGACTCCATCCAACATTCATGGCTACGTAATAAGTACAGCTTGATACTTTAACTAACTAGGGTTATCGCAGGCCTAGTTACTAGCAAGATGCAGTGAGATTATTCCAACAGCCACAAGCCCTGCAGACCATCCAGGTTATCCGGACGTAATTAGGGGTTGAGTTCAGGTGGGTACATCGTCCAAGAAATGCATGTACCCTTAAGTAGCTTGAAGGGTACACCACATGACTGTGTGCTGAAAATGTGCCCTACTTGACGGCAGGCTACAGATTCCAGGTGGGGCGCCTAGATAACGGGATTGCCTGTAGCTGGAAAAATCTCTTCATGACTACTGAATTATTCTAGTTATTAGCCTTAGTCAATTTCAATAGGTACCCCTGACCGTAGTACTCAGGGGTCCCTGTCCTAAACATGATGTAAGATAAGACTGGTTCATTTGTAAAAGCATAATCGTCCACGGTGTCCAGGTCATTCATTCTTGTAATGTCAGGTTAGCCGTCGTAACAGCATATCGAGGTATATCATGTCAGGTTTACTTGTCAAGAGTGAGCCACGATGGGCCACTATTATGTCATGTTACTTGTCAAGAGTGCACCACTACGGGTCACTGTCGTATTCAGGATACAAGTGCAGGATAACATAGTACAAGCATTCTATCAAGAGATCCAAGTTATACAGTGGGTCATAATATGTATAACAATTAAAATAGTAAAGGGGCAAGGCTAGGGGAGGAGTCATATGGCTCAGGGAAATGAGTTCATGCGGCCATGGGGTAAATGGGGCTCATGCGGCCAAAATCAGCAGGCTCATGCGGCTCGGGTTCATGCGGTCGGGGTTTAAGGGCATAAGCGGCTCGGGGAGACTGGGCTCATGTGGCCAGGAGATCGGGTCTTATGCGGCTCGGGATCAGAAGTCCATGCGGCTGGGGAAAGACAGGGTCTTATGCGGCCAGGAAAAGAAGGGGGCACATGCGGCTCATGGGAATAAGTCCATGCGGCTAGGAACCAATCAGAGCTCATGCGGCCAGGAACCCAAACAATGTCATGCGGCTGGAAAGGGCTGATTTTTATGCGGCTCAGAGAAAGTTAACTCATGCGGCTGAGAAGTAAGGGGGGGTCTTATGCGGCTCAGAGGAAAGAGTGTCTCATGCGGCTAGGATTAAGAGTTCATGCGGCTCAGGGAAAGTTTTATACGACCGGCTAAGGCCAAGCGGCCAGGGGGAAAACTTGCCGCATGAATTGCCATGCGGTCAAGCACTGTTCTTCTTCTCAAATTTTCGAGGAGAGGAACCATGAAGGCCATGCTTCCAAGCTCCATAAATCCTTCATCCGAGGTCAGAATCTGAACTTCCATAGGTCAAAATGGGGCAGAATAAAATTCTCTTCAACATGGAACCATCAAAACTTTAAAATAACAAGGTTAAGTAGATCAAAACCCAAGAAATTTGAAAATAAAATAAATTTAGATCTACATGAATTTAGCCGTGGAAATCAAAAATGCTAAGTACTAAAGTGTCTCAAGATGTTGTAAGGAAGAGAATGGAACAACAAAAGTTGAGTTCCTCCATGAAGCAAGATGCACTTGCCTAAGCTCTCCCTCTCTCTCAGGTAGGTGAAGAGTAATGGTGAGGAAGAAGAAGAGTAAATAAGGAGAGAGAAAGGGTTGGGGTTAATAAATGATGATGGGGGTGGCAGGTAGGGGTTGGTTCACAACAAAACCGAACCAAGCCAAACAAGCCGAACCGAACCAAGATGAAGCAGGCAATAAAATACCAGAATAAACTATGCAATGAGGCATGTCATAAATCAAGATACGTACACGTATATCAAAATACGTAATATGAACCAGGGTCGTTACACCATCCCGAGAACCACTTTGGAGATTGTTAATCTCCTACCTGCCCGAACTGATGGTCTTGTTCCTCTGTCTACTGATAAGGGAGAGATTATGTGGATCCATCCTGATTTGGTGGCTGACTTTGAAACACCTTTTTCATCCACAAAGTCTAAGAAAGCAACCAAATTCAAGTTATGTCACATGACTTCATTGAGTGAACATTGTCTTCCACCTTTAACTATCACTTTTACTTCTACTGTAGATCCTTCTTCTTTCTCCACTTCTGAGACAACACTGTCAAAGTTAGAAGCCAAATATCAACCAGCTTTCCATCTATATAGTCCACAGTCCCGTGAACTAATAACAAAGATGGGATATGATCTACAAAAGGCTCCCGGCTTGAATCATGGAAAAGGTTCTCCAGTACCTCTTTCTCTATGCCTTTTATATAACCAATATCCAGAGACTCCTCCAGCATATTCTCCTGCTGTCAATGTTCTACTAGTTTCATTACCTCTAGTGGAACCAACTCCTCCCAAACCAACGATAGCTGACAAAGGAAAGCAGCCTGTTCACTTTGACAAAGTATTGAAAAAGACTCCAGTTCTAGGCTCGGGAAGCGATATAACTTTGATATACTGGCTCAACTAGCTAATACCCCGACAAGGTTATCAATTTTTGAACTATTGCGTCTCTCAAACGAAACTCGAGAGACATTGAGTGAAGCCTTGATGCAAGCTGATACTTGTCTAGCATTCCTCAAGAAACCAGAGGAGGAGCCTGTAACTTGCTTTCATTGTCATAGTGTGATGGAGCTGATGCCTAACATCACCTTTACACAAGATGATATGTTGCTGGAAGATAATCGTTATGATCGATCCCTTTACTTCACAGGCTATGTCGATTCTATGAAGGTTGATCGGATCTTGATCGACTCTGGGTCTGCGCTCAGCATCATGCCAAAGACTTTACTAGATGCCTTACAGATTCATGTACATAATCTTTCAATAACTATCACGACAATCCTGGGATTTAATTTTGGAAGGAGTGAACCTTTAGGAAAGATCCGCCTGAAAGTTCAAATAGGCAATCTTCGTACAAATGTTACTTTTTATATAATCGATAATTATGTCTCTTATAATGCCTTGCTGGAAAGACCCTTTCTACATGAGCATAACATTGTACCTTCCACTCTATACCAATGCTTCAAGTATGTAGACGTCAATGGAGCGGTCCAAAAGGAAGTAGCTGACCTAAATCCTTTCAGGGACATTGAAGCATATTGTACTGATTCTCTGATGTACAAGGAAGAATTTATGAAGGTTGTATTAGCGATGGATAGTGAGGAAGATCAGAAAAATACTTTAAAAGATGTTCTTATAATCCCTGTTAAAGGACGTACTACTCGTCCCTCTTCTTCTCAGGTATTGACTATCCATTTTTTCTCTCATAACAAACAGCTTCCTGCTGTAGAAAGGGAAAAAAGAGAGCTCACCTCTTTTGAGCCTCTTGTTATTGACCTTCATCGTAACAAACCTTCTCCTTCTCCTCCTCTAGTTATCAACCTTCCTAAGCCTTCTGTTAAAGCCAAGAATGCTTCCTCTCCTCCTCTGGTTATCAACCTTACTAAGCCTTCTGTTAAGGCTAAGAATCCTATTATAAATGATGATGTACAAATCAATAAAGTTGCATCTCCTTTACAGTATACTGATATTTTTTATTATACTCAATGTTATTTAGAAATGCTAGATAACTTCGAACCAATTACCATAGGAGAAGTTCAACCCCTCCAAGATGAAGTATTGCTCGAACCAATGCAGGACTCCTTCTTCTTAGTTCCTTCCAGGAAGAACGATGACCTTCCCATACTTTTTAGTAGAGGAACAGAACAGAAGATCATGCCCGATAATGAAGAAAAAAATCACGATAACGGAAGACTTCAACTATGTCGTTATAGTCAACAATCAAAAGATATCATTCAAAAGATGGCCTATAATTTTAAAGCTGGTCTCAATGGTGGTAAAGGAAGGCGAACTCCTATTCATATCTCTGCTCCAAAAGGAAAGTCACAACAATATTACAGCAAAACGAAGCAGAGATTGGGTTATACTTTGCCAATTCTAACTCCAGAAGCCTCCGAATCTGATGAAGAAGAACAATCTAACTCTTCTGATTCTGTCTCATGGGATTCAGATACCAGTGTAGGGCACGTCCATCGAGTAACTCTATCTTCTAATATGGTAACTACTGAGTTCTCGAAAGACGAAAAAGACTTTGCCGAAACCTCTAAATCTGATCCTTGGGCACAAAGGATGGATACTCAATGGGAGCTTCGCTTCGAGCAACGTGAGCCATCTACCAAAGATCAGTTGGTTCAAGTCGATGTTGGAGATAAAACTTTCCCAAAACCAATATTCGTCAGCAAAAGCCTCCCTGAAGCGGATAAACAAGAACTAATCCAACTCATTAAGTAATACATTGATGTATTCGCTTGGAGCTATGAAGACATGCCAGGATTAGATCCTCATATTGCTACCCATAAACTCAATATTATGCCGAATGCAAGGCCAGTCAAGCAACAATAGCGTCAATTTCGACCTGACATGATGGACGCGATAGAAGCTGAAGTCAAGAAGCTCATTGTCTGTGGCTTCGTCAGAGAAGAACAACATCTGGACTGGGTGGCTAATGCTGCCCCAGTTTTGAAGAAAACATGGAAGGTCTGAGTCTGCATCAACTTCAGAGACCTTAATGAAGCTTGTCCCAAAGACGAATTTCCTCTCCCAATCACTGATGTCATGATCGACAATACTTGCAAATTTAAACGAATGTCTTTTATGGATGGATTTTTAGGATATAATCAAATCAAGATTCATCCAGAATACGAGAAACATATATCCTTTTGCACTCCTCTTGGAGTTTATTGCTACACTGTCATGCCATTTGGTCTTAAAAATGTTGGTGCAACTTATCAGCGGGCCATGAGTACTATCTTTCGTGATCATTGTGAAAGACGGTTGAATGCTATGTAGACGATATTGCTGTCAAAAGTTGTCTAAAGGAAGACCACGTTCAAGACATGAGAACTATATTCGATCTAATGTGCCAGCATCAACTCAAAATAAATTCTACCAAGTCATTCCCGGGAGTCTCTAGTGGCAGATTTCTTGGATTCGTTATTACCTCTAAAGGTATACACGTTGACCCTGAGAAAATTAAAGCCATTCAAGAGATGCATCCTCCATACAACCTAAAAGAGCTACGAGGATTCCAATGACGGCTTGCGTACATCAGGAGATTCATCTCAAATCTCTCTGGACGCTGTAGACCGTTCACTCAATGCATGAAGAAAGGTATGTCTTTTATTTATACTGAAGAATATCAACCAAGATTTGAAGACATAAAGCGGTACTTGATGAACCCTCCAGTTCTAGTGCCTCCAGTCTCAGGAATACCTTTCTTGATGTATGTTCGAGCGATGGACCATTCATTAGGTGCTTTATCAGTTCAGAAGAATAAAGAAGGTCATGAACAGTTATCTTAGCCGTACAATGATTAGAGCTGAACATCGATATACCCCAGTGGAAAAAGAATATCTAGCTTTGATGTTTGCTGTTCAAAAGATGAGACATTATATCATTGGCCAAACTATTTATGTTATTTCTAGAGTTAACCCTCTTCGGGTCTCAATGAAGAAGCCCAGTACACTTAATTCCAGGTTTACAACATGGGCCATATTGTTAGTACAATACGATATGGTTTATGTTCCTTAAAAGTCTATTAAAGGTCAAGCTCTTGCTGACTTTCTGGCAGCTCATCCAATTCCCGAAACGTCTAAATTCTACGATGAGATTCCAAATGAAACTTTGGAATCCAACATGATTTCAGAAGAAATTCTTACCTGGTGTCTATTCTTTGATGGTGCATCTAGAATCAGACCAAAAGGTGCTATTGTCGCTGGAGTTGGAATCGTCCTCGTCTCATCAGAAGGGTTGGCTATTCAAAGAGCTTATTCTTTAGATAAGTCGTGTTCCAATAATGTGGCTGAATATAATGCTCTGCTTATTGGTCTCCACTTGGCTAAACAATTAGATATTGAGTATCTTGACGTTTACGGAGACTCTAAACTGATTGTCAATCAAGTTAGAGGCACGCACGAAGTTTGACATCAAGATCTGGTTCCATATCATGATGTGGCGATCAGGATGGTTACATCATTCAAGAGTTTCTTCATTGAACATGTACGTCAGACATGTAATATAGAGGCTGATGCATTGGCTAATCTGGCAGCTATATTAACAATCCCAGTAAAAAGGCAACATATGATTGTCGTCACAAATAAAGAGTTATTTTGTATTGAGAATAACTCAAATATTGAGTTCAGCAATTCAACTGAAGTCAATACCACTAGTGAAGATTAGAGAGCTCATTTCATCGATTTTGTGGTACACGATATTTTACCTGAATATCCTAAGGAGGCTACAACAATTCGTCGACGGTCACTCAGATTCTATTATAATCATGCTACAAAGACACTCTACCGAAGAACATTTGACGGCTTACTCCTACGCTGTCCCACAGAAGAGGAAGCAAAACAAATACTTCATGAAGCTCATAATAGTGTTTGTGGCGCACATCAGCCTGGTCCTAAACTACAGGATTGTATTCGCCGTATGGGCTACTATTGGCCCTCGATAGTATCTTATACAATCGAGTATGCAAGAAAGTGTCGAGCATGTCAAATCTATGCTGACTTTATCCATCAGCCATCAGAATTTCTTCACCCGACGGTAGCATCATGGCCCTTTGAAGCTTGGGGCAAGGATGTCATTGGTCCTATTAACCCTCCCTCGTCTCGAAGACATCGAATCATATTGGCCATTACTGATTATTTCTCAAAATGGGCTGAAGCTATACCTCTAGCTGAAGTCAAGACTAGTAATGTCATCAACTTTATCAAATATCATGTGATATACAGATTCGACATTTCTTGGCGAATCATTCATAATAATGTGCCACAATTCATCAGTCAAAAGTTCACTCGATTCTGCGATGACAATATGATCAATAATATTGCTTCTACAGCTTATAATCCTGCAGCTAACGGGTTGGCAGAAGCATTTAACAAGACCATCATCAAACTCCTCAAGAAGTTTGTTTCTACCAACAAACGGAACTGGAGTAAAAATCTTGGAGAATGTCTATGGGCTTACCGTACTACCGGACGTACTCCTACAGGCTGCATACCTTTCTCTTTGGTATATAGATGCGAGGCCGTCTTACCATTGGAAATCTAGATCCCTTCCCTATTGCCATTTCCAATGAACTCACAACAGAAAATAATGACTATCTTCGACTTCAGAAGCTTGAAGCGCTTGACGAGAAAAGTCTCCTAGTTCAGCAACATATTGAGTTATACCAAGCTCGTCTATCAAAAACCTTCAACCGTAAAGTTAAAGTTCGAACATTTCAGAAAGGAGAACTAGTTCTAACCGTCAGACGTCCTATGACTATGACCCACATGAGCAAAGGCAAATTTGAAGCAAAATAGGAAGGACCCTACATTGTAAGCAAAGTTTTCTCAAATAGAGCTTATCAATTTACTGGTATGGATGGTCGAGTCGCCATGATGCCTATCAATGACAAATTTCTCAAGAAATATCATGTTTGAAGATAAAGAGATATCAACACAGAGAATCAGAATGTAAATAAAATTTCTTTTATTGTGTAACTCAGACAGAAGGAAATAAATAAAATTAACGAGGACCAGAGCCCTCTTGATCGAAGATATATTTCGCAAGAAGTTTGAATACATTATTGTTGGACGACACTAACAATTCACATGCGGCTTTCCCTAGATCTTCTTCCTCGACAGTACTTCCAGGCTCCACCAGTTCGGCAAGAATGTCCTGTTTTGGTTCAGGAACAGTCGAGCTTTCTTCCACTTCTGGCTGAATGGGTGGCAGAGGCTCGTCGGAATGAGTGTCGATGGCAGCTTCGATCTTTGGGATGGCCTCAGCCTCATTGGGTGCATCTTTGGAAGACATTTGCAATGAAGAGATAGGTGTGGGTAACATTCTTAAAAGTTCTGTACTATTTATAGACAGAAAGGCCAAACATTCTGTCTCAGGAACTGAAGCAACCTTTCCTCGAAAATGCATGTTCCTTCATTCATCTCTTTTTATCTCGTGAATAGGTCTCCATTTATTGTCTATCGCGGGAACCGAAACGACCTTTCTTTGAAAAGGCATGCTTATTCACTCATCAATCATTTTAGGCCTACATTTATTATTGTTTATTTACTTTCTTGTAAATAAATCCACATATAAGAAATACTCAAAATCCCCAGTGGAGTCCATCCAAATCATTAATTCTGTCTTTTGAAACCCAGCTATTTTAAAAGGTATCTCATCTTTATGATAAATCTATATTATCACAGATATCATCTTTTTAGACATGATATCCTATCTTTGAGTCCCAGCTGACTTGAAGATCATCAATAGAAAAATAAGTTCACATCCAAATTACCTCTGGATCCTATTTTCTATATCATCACATCAAATCAAGTCATAAAGGAGAAAAAATTATTCTTTATTCCTTATTTTTAAAACATAGATACATCTTAATGAAAATCTATTACATCTCGAATTTTTATTCTAAATATAACAAATGGAGGTCTATTACATCTTTGGATCTTCTTGTTGGTGCCAGTACCTTGTCGACTCGACCTGAAGCAGCAACCAAGGCAACGGAATCAACTCTGGTCTTCTCTCTCAGAATGACGAGAGGAGAACGACAGATTACAACAGCTCGAAGACAAGTTGCTGTCAATACAACTGGTGGAGAATGACAGAGTACAATAGCTCGAAGACAATTTGTTGTCACCCTTGTGATACGATTCCTAGTTCTGTGTCTCCACAATCCAGCTCTCATGTATAAAGGCCCTTCCTACCATCTCGAGGAAGCCCTTTTAAACATGAAGAGTTCTGAGCTCTCTGATGTGTGTCTCAAGGTGGTTCAGCTCCATAGCATCCAAGTCACCGATACCATGGGGAGTTTTGTCAGTCGGTCCCCTGCAAGTATTAGAAAGAAGATGAGAATGTAGTAAATATTCCTTTCTCCTCGCAACGATTTATATGCAATTGAAGCTGAAATATTATGCGCGTCCATAGGCGTATATTTCAGGAAGAATGAAGCATGAAAGCACGAGAAACACCACGTGTTGTTCAGAAGTTTGTGTTGCCAGAACTGAGAAAAGTCTAAAAAAATGTGTGGGACGTGTCAAGATAGTTACACAACAAAGCTCAAATGCGCCAGGATTTAATAAAGTCCAATTTTTTATTTCATAATGGAAAGAGGACAGACACTACAGACATAGGCGCTATGGCCATTATGTAAAATAACGCTCTCGTATCACGTTGCTTCTTATTTCCGTCATCAGGTTGTGCAACCATGCGCAGTAATCAAGTTGCGCCCAAAAGACAGCACAACTTTTTGAAGTGCTGCGCAACGCGGGTTGACAACAACCAAACCCGAAAAGGGAGGCGCAAGTTATGGAGTGTGCCCAACTCTAAAAAAAGTGGGGACACGTTGTCAGAATCAAGCCAAACCCTAAATAGGGTCATCGACAATCGGGTCTATGATCAAATACCAAGGTTCTAAACGGCGGTAGGCGGGTGCACGGCAGAAAGAGTCCGCCTGCCGCCTAGGCCGCCTAGGCACCGCCTAGGCACCGCCTAGGCGGTTGATACATTTTGGACATTTTTTTACTATTTTACCACTATTTTTTGCATAATATGCATATTTTAAGGGTATTCCATGCATAAATAAGTTGTAGAACGAAGATTTATAAAGTTTTAGTTTTGTAAAAGTGAACCATAGGCCCATAATGCTTACAAAATCTTTTTGGCCTAAATATTTTGTTAGGTATTGCTCCGTCTAGGCGCCCGCCTACGCCGTCTCACCTCTGCCTATGTCGCCAATCTCCGTTAGTCGCCTACTCCACCGTCTACAGAAAAGCGGTACGGAGAGAGATCGCCTACCGCCTAGGCGGCGTCTAGACGGCCTAGGCAACCGCCATTTAGAACACTGTCAAATACTTACTCTCCATGATCGGGTTGGCCATTTCTCGACGTGACGAAGGTGGAGCTCGTGTAGAGGACTCAGCTACATTCTTGTCCTTCTCGGCAGCAGAACACTTGGGCGCTATTGGTGCTAGTCGAAACTCTCGAAGATCGGGAAGAAGGAGAAGAAATAGGGTTTTGAGGAATCCTAAACGATGACGAAGAATAAAAAAATCCAAAAGGTATGAATGTTTATAGCTTTGCAAGTGAGGCTGAACCGCGCAACTTGCGCTGAAGAACCGGGCTCGAGTTGACTGGCACAACTTAGACACAGTCATTTCTAATTCAAAGTATTTCGAAACTTTGAAGACTTTTCAAGTTTCGAAAACTTTGAAGGGGGTCTTGTAGAGGCTAAAAATTAAGTTATGCTACTCACCCAGAAGTCATCTCATCAAGATACATCATATCAATAGTTGTACCTACATCAAGTTGTACTACATCAGGTTGTGTCCACCTCAGGTTGCGCCAACCTCTGGTTACGCGAGAGCCACGTGGAGCACCTCTTCGAGAAGCTATAACGGCATCATCATTGTCTAATAACTGACAGCACATATATCAAAGAAAATCCGTTCAGATCCCATGCAACACGGCACTCGAGGAGATTTGGGCAGATTTTATGACAGCTAGCAGTTTGCACAACGTGTCAGATTGCGCGAGGTTGAACCCAGACGCAAGTTCTAGGTTGTGCCCCTGTGCAACCTGATGAAGCTCGCGCAAGGTGATCAAACAATATCCAGAGCAGGGTGACGTGGCACGCAAGCCACTAACTTCGTAGAACATGTCCACTATATTGCCCACGATCATACGTATCTCACTCAAATGATGCCACGTGTCCACAACAGTTAGTGCAACCACTCGTGCAAGTTGCTACATTGCGCCCCCGTGCAACCTGATAAAGCTCGCACAAGGTGATCAAATAATATCCAGAACAGGGTGACATGGCACGCAAGCCACTAACTTCGCATAATGTGTCCACTATATTGCCCACGACTATGCACATCTCAAACAAACGATGCTACGCATCCACGGCAGTTGGTGTGACCGTTCACGCAAGTGAACATGCACGCAACGTAAAGCTCGCGTAACCCAAAATAACAGCTAAACAGTATTTCCAGAGCTCTATAATTGGAGTTTCAAATCAGTCTTAAAGCATCATAAGTGATCATAATCTCCTGTTAAAGTGCTATTGCATCCTCCAGAGGCTCGTGTCTTCGATATCACATCGTCCAAGGGATAAAGTGATCGTCTTCTGATCAGATTCCTATAGTCGTACTTTCCCAGAATTTAATTGTACTTTTTGTACTCTTTCTTAGTTTGTAGAAATCAAAACCTTTTTTGTTTTTCACAAACAGAAGCCATATGTATTGTCGAGCATTACGTCGGTGATTGGAAGTAAAAAATGCGTCCTTCGGGCAAGCCGAGTTGAGGTCCCGAAAGTCAATGCAAACTCGGATCTTCCCATTCTTCTTGGTGGAGACGACATTGGCTACCCACTCCGGATGTTGCTCTTCGCAAATAAATCGACTGTCCAGGAGTTTATCTACTTCTTTATCAATAGCGTCCATAATGTTGGGACGAAAGCGTCGCTGTTGCTGCTTAACGGACTTAGCGTCAGGTAAGATATTAAGCTTGTGTATTGTGACTTGTGGGTCGAGCTTCAGCTTGTCTTTGTAACTCCAGGTGAAGATGTCGATGTATTCTTTGACCAGTTGGACCAAAGATTCCCGGTCCTTTCCTGCCAAGCTCTTGCTGATGAAAATAGGTTTGGATGAAGATCCATCCCCAATGTCGATCTGCTCGACTTCGTCTTCGGTAGGGGGTTCTCGTAATTCAAAGCGAGATTCCTATTATGCGCCTAGGCGTTGAGCCTAGGGTTCTTCTTCGAAGAACTTTATTGTTTGATTGTCGTCTTCATCTTCTGATGGATGTGCAAATGTCATGTTGGCTGATAGTACCTTCCTGAAGATTGGGCCGACGCTGGTATCAGAGCCCCAAGTTGAAGTCTCAGACGGGTGAGAGTGTGCAACATCTTCTGCTTTTGAACTTTCTGGGGTTGTTGGGGGCGTAATGTAGCCCACCCCCGTCGAGTACGGTGATAATAGTCTTGTGGCTTCCCTTTCGGAACAGGGAGCCGTAAGGAAAGATGTCGTCCTTGCCATAGTTTAGACCTTGATCGCTTTTCAGGTTATAGCCCATCCTTTGGATGAGATACTTGGCTCGATTATTGTACCAGTAAATTTGCATTCTGCCGGTGTCGGGTTCTGGCTCCGTCGGTGGAAGGTCTTGGTGACGCTTGACTTTATCGAAGATGATAGGTTTTTCGTCATGGTTCCAAGACGGGACTATATAACAGACTCCTTGGTACAGAACGACTCGATTTACATGATTAATAGTCGTTATTTGTGTTTGCAACGACTGTAGAGCATTATCTTGAGTATACCTGGTATTCCAATGTGGAAGAATGGAATAATTAAAAGATACCATTTTATTGATAAAATACAAAATCTTGTCTCGAGGGATTACATCATCAAGGGACGGTGTGTCCATATTGGCAGATATGTACTCTCCCAGTTCTTCGTTAGTGAGTACTGGAGCAGCCTGAGGTGGTTCGGGAGAACCTATTAGGAGCTTGTCCTTTGTTGGCTCTGGTGCCAATAGAGATACGTGGACCTTCTCTTGAAGCTTAAGAGGGGCTGAAGACTGAGGAGGTCTGCCTTTAAGCCGCACCTTGAGAGGTGCCTCAGTTGATGTTCCAGCGACTGGTGCCTTCCCACGTAGTTTTGCTATGAGAGGAGCCGACACTTAGGGAGGCTTCCCCTTGAGTCGTATCTTCAAGGGGGCTTCAGTGGATGCTCCGTCAAGAGAAGTTGGTGCCCTCCCTCGAAGTTTGGCCACTATAGGAGACGGTGTTTGAGGTAGCTTCTTCTTGAGTCGCACTTTCAAGGGAGCATCGATTATCATTTCTGCCTCCAAGTCAGCTTTGGCTTTGGCTTCGGCTTCATCATCGGCATTATTGGCTTCATCTTCGAGATGAATCAACTTGTAAAAATCTGAGTCGGTGAAGAAGGCCTCAATCCCTCTAAAAGGATCGACATCAGCGAACTCTGTTCGGACTATGTCGTTGTTGGATACGTACTTTATACATTGATGGAGAGTGGATGGTAGCACCATGTATTTGTGTAGCCACAACCGCCCTAACAAGATGTTGTAGTTGACGTCCGCATCCACAACATAACAGGTCACTTCGGCCTGGAGATCACCGATAAGACACTTCAGCCGGATCTTCCCTAGCGGCTCACTCTTGCTGGCGTTGAAGCCACTGATTTTAGTATGGGACACTGTCAGATGATGCATCAAGATCCCCAACGTCTGGAGCAGAGTTTAGGGAATAATACTGAGAGAAGACCTCGGGTCGATCAGCATTCGATCCACCTTGATGGCACCGACATACCCTGTGTAATACAGTGGTCTGTTGTGCCTGTTGTTTTTGAACAACATGTCCTGTTGGGTGAATGTGATATTGGGGATGATCTCCCCCATACTATGGCAGTGTGGACATGCTAATAGATCATCCTCAGGCTTCTTGACATAACTGATGAAAGACTCAACATCCTTCAAGGCTTCACAAAGAGCCTTCCGAGTATCTTTAGACAGGCGGAGGAGCTCGAACAAGGACAGCCGAGCTGGAGTACTGGCAAGTTGTGCCAGTATGTCGAAGTTGTGGGGTTTGGTTAACCCTAAGGCATTGTCTCTTCGTAGAGGCCTGTCGAAGTGGGCCTCCTTATGCTTCTGTTTGTCAGCTGCTGGAAGTTGGGAAGGACCTTCACATTGAGCAGCCGATGTGGTGACTGGAGGTTCCACTTCGACAGGGGCTTCCTCAGGCTGAGCGTTCTGCTGTAAACGTATTTGTACAGGAAGTGCCTCCTTGGGGGAGGAGGTCACCATTCGGCAAGACATGGTCTTCTTGTTTTTAGCGTTGGAGGTAGAATGTACCTCCGGTTGAGTTAGTTCTAAAGCAAAATTTGGGTGAACCCACATGATCTTCCCTGAGATGTGGTGAGTGAAATCAGTCCACTCGTATTGTCACGAGTCAGTAGAAGGTTGACCACCTCCAATATCGCATTCAGGATGGGGACAACACCATCTTGAGTTGTAATAGGCGGTAAAGTACCGAACTGTAGCGACACCATGTTGGCCGAGACTGTCTTCTCCTCGTAATCGATTGAGATAACGTTCGTATTGATCATGTGTTGTATATAGTTCTTGAGGATATAGTAGTCTTAAGTTTAATGTCCAACGAACCGATGGTAGTGACAGTACCTCGGGTCGCCCACTCTGCCTACCTTGTCAGGACGCTTAGGATCAAACAACTTGATCTTGTCGCTCTGTTTCAGCATCTCAAAGATTTGTAAGTTGTCCTTGTCATTGAAGGAGTAGACCTCCTTCGACCTCGATACTGGCGGAGGCTTCTGAGCGGCCCCTGCGTGCATTTCGAAGTGTTGACAGTCAATACCTGCTTTCCTTTCACCTCGCGCCTACTATTGTTGGTAGCATTACATTTCCTTTTGTCATCAAAGATGGGGAAGTTAACCCCAGAAGGTGAGCATTTTGTGCCTTCTTCTCAGCAGCTTCGGCCGTGATGATCAATGAACTCCAATTAGGAGACTGGGTGGAGTCGAGCCCGAGCTTGATTACAGGAGTCATGTTCATGCTGCAGGCATCGTGCAGTGCATGTTCTGGCATACCCAGAGACAACCTTAACCATGCTTGTCGAAAATATTCGATAAAGGCTCGAACAGTCTCCTTCTCTGTCTGGCGCACTTCTATAAGAGATGGCATGGTCAGGTCTTTTCTACCATCGTAGAATCGATCGAGGAAGAGGCGTGTCAAGTCATCGAAGGATGATATAGAGTGGTCATGGAGACTGCAATACCAGTCGTAAGCGACTCCCTTCAATGCCTCGATAAATAAGTTGGTGAGTAGGGCGTCTTCCTTTCGCAGGTGTCTCATTTGAGAATAGAAGTAGATCAGGTATCGGCGAGGAGAATCCTTCCCATCGTATGTTGTTAGTGTTTGTGGCTTATACTTGGGAGGGTAAACTACTTTGTTCCACTCGAGAGGGTAAGGTTGCAGGATTTCCATCTTCTGACGTTCTTCCTACTTGTTTCGTGCTTCAAAGAGCTCACGTAGATCTCTGATTATGTCAACCAGCACTTCTGTAGAACTGTAAGCCGGTGAGGGCGGTAAGATATGAAGCTCGGCATTTGAAGAAGCCGATGTCCGAGGTGTAGTGTGATGATCTGCACCCGAATATACCCGTTGAGGGGGTATACTTGATTCCCTATTGGCCCCTGGATTGGGACTGGTAAAGACAGGTACCCTTGCTAATGGTTGAGATGCCAGAGTGGTCCAAATCTCAAATACCATTTGAGTCAAGGATTGTATGGTGGCAGAAAGGGTTTTGAGGCTCCCCTCCAGGGTGTCCATACGCTGCACGATATTCGGAGCTGGAGTGTCTGACTATTCTTCATCACCACCCCCAGCCATGTAGACTGGCATAACATAGGTGTAAATGGATGGATTGGTTGAGGCTTCGCTTTCGACCTTACTTTCCTGCGGAAGGGCCTCCCTTCTGAGGCCTCATACTGGCTACCCCCAGCCACCTCAGGGTCAGTTCCTTGGAGAACATCTTTATCTTCAAGCGGAGTGTTGTCATGGATAGTAGGAGTTTGATCACTCCCAGCTAATACTTTTTCTGGAACCTTCTTCTTTGACCAGGTGCTCACAAACACCCATGAGGACGGAACCATCGTATTGCTTTTCCTCGGCTGACTCTTGGACGATGTTACTGAGGTCGAAGGATTGGTGGTTGTCTTTCTCTCTGATGAATGGGAGTTGAAGAAAATATGGCAAGAAGCAAACTTGGGCTCTGACTCATCTTCAATTGGCACCTTTTCGAGACAAGGTCGGATGGGTACAACAGATTGCAGTCGTTGGAACACGGACTGCCTGGATAATGGAGCCATTATTTTGCAACAATAGCAGTTGATGGTGACCATGGCACAAGTGTGCCCCGCGAGGGGCGCATCATGCTTAATGGTCAGCTCTCCTGATCTGTGTTTGTGAGTGATCACATTACGTAAATCATGAGGGAAGAGTTTCACTTTCACACCCCCTTCAAGCGCATGGTGAGGCCAAGTACCGGGGTGATCATGTAAATGCTGTACGCCCTGATCCAGTTACAGCATATGAGATACGCCCAGATCATTGGTAGGGCAGCAACATGTATTGCGATTTGAACTCACTTCATGCGCACAACCCACGTGGGTGCATGGGTTCAAAGTCACAAGTTTTGCCTCGTACGACATGGTTCTAAACACAGAAGATGCGCCCAAACGAGATGGGGACTTTGAGAGTCAACTCATATCTGGTGCAAACGTACCCGAGTCGACTCTGTACAGTTTACCATCGGTAGCGTGCATGATTTTGAGCGCGTATCTCCGGTTCACTGTGGACGTAGCATATTTGAGGCACATGGCCCTTGCTGCCTTGGATTTCTTCGTACCAGCCAGCAAAGGCGTATAGTACTCAGAATCCAACTCATCCTCGCCACGACAGCGAGTGATTTTGTCAAAGGCAGAGGTCCTTTCCTGTACACCAGAGTTCATGCACGGGAAGCTGGATTCACCTTTGTTTTATTGGCGCATCTTCTTCGACTGGGAAGAGGACAGTTGGAGAATTCAGTCAATATTGTGTTTCCCTAGCAGATGTTCTGCACTGGCGGGTGCATCTTGCTTGCTGAGAACGTCAGCAGGAGGGGTAGGCTACGGTGGCACATTCTCTTCAGCGGTGGTGCTCGGCACATCACCTTTGTGTACCCAGACTTGGCAAGTCTTCTTCGGCTTTAACAGCCGCTTTGAAGGACTTGTGCTGCCTTCATAGATGAACTCCTCATATGCATATTGATTGAGGCGTACCACGAGTTTCTTATGGGAGGAGCCGAGCTTGATGTCGTCAGATTGCGACACAACTTTCTCGTCAGAAGGGAAAGAAGTCCCCAATAGAGTCGCCAGCTTGTTTGCTATCGAAAATACGATAAGGTTTTTTTGAATAAAACTTTGGTACTTTAATTACAAATAGAACAATATACAATGTAGGACTTAGACATAGTCCTAGGAGCACACTTTTGTTTTTATCTGGAAACTGTATCGGTGGAGCGAGTGGTAATGCGTTGACTCCGTTGACGATCTGACGACGATCTTGAATTCTCTGAAGGTTTGGACTACTCTGGATGCCGAAGCGTTTGGAAAAGAAGTAGATGTTACGTGTCTCTTTTTATCTCTGTATGTAGATATGATGATCTCTCTCTGCGTGTGTCCATCCCTGGGATGAAGGAATGATCCTTCTATTTATAGGCAGCAGACTGTTCTGCTCATGTGCGCATATGTAGGATGCGCCTGTACGTGGGAACGTCACGTGGTTGATACTGTGGGGCGCATGGACGATGCACCTTGAGTTGAAGCTGAATCTTGTTTGAACTGTATTGTTGGGCTACGGTGGAGCTGGCATATGACAGTTGCAAAGATTCGGCCGTTGCTGAGATCTTGGGTGGTTAGCACCCATTCATAAACAGAACTAAGTCAAATGACACATGGCTCATATTCATGGCTCAAAGATCTCGGATTTGCTAGAGCGTGATCTGTCAGGATACGCGGATGCGCCTATGATCTGGCACATGGATCGACTTGGTCTATAACATTTAGAGGTCATAGTCAAGTCTTGGCGCATGGCTTCTGAGGCACATGCAGAGCTTCGAGTGCATGGCTGTGGAGGTGCATACAAAGACTTGGCTTCTGTTATTTATGATCAAGAGTAAGTCGGGACACATGGACTTTGAGGCACATGTAGACTTCTCGGCGCATGGCTGTGGAGGTACATACGAGTGACCGGCCAGCCACGTGGCAAGGACAGCTGTAGCTGTTAAAAGTAAGTAATGATGATGCTGACGTCTGCGGCTCTTCGTTTTGTACAAAAGCTACCAAGCGTTCAGTCTTCGGGAAACGTGCTGCCAACTCTGTCACATAGCATTAAATGTTTGATGGGTGATGAGTTGAAGTGGGCGTATCAGTTTGTGCCCCACTAGGCGCATGGGTCGATATCCCATCAGAGCGTATGGTGCTGACGGTGTATCTGCCATATGGTACAGCCTCATTGGTCTGTCTTCGAGGCATTAATGGCTATTTTGACTTGGCTGAATACGAAGAGGCAGATTTATCGTAATTAATGCAAATTTATTACACAAAATATGAGGAGGCTGCTAATTGGCACATAGGCGAGCGTTGCCCCGGCCTATAAATAGCTTTGTGGAGAGTTTTATTTCTTATTTCACTTAGCTTTCCTTCATGAAGACGAACTCAATCGGTCCTCTGCCTCGACGAGTTGTTGATCCCCTCGTTCGAAGAAGCTTTGACGACAAACTCCTTCCGAAGACAAAGATGTGCCGAGTTGGTTTATTCACCATCGACCTTGTACAAGCCTTTGAAAGTGCCTATTGCATCCAAATATCGGGATCGTCGTGTCCCAACACAGGTTGAAGGTGCCTGTTGCATCCAAAGATCGGGGTGGTCGTGCCCCAATTTTTGTTATGTTGGAAGAGCCACAGGTCGGAGCTATCGTACCCCAATTTTGTTAGGCTAGAAGAGCCACTCCTCCTGCTAGAGTGCCCGCATGCTGACGAGGAAGTGATTCGCTCTGACTATGCACGGGGATGCACCTATGCTGAGATGATGGAAGGATGCACCTAGCTGAGACATCAAGTAATGCACCTAGCTGTAGCTTTTAGGATTTTATTTCTCTTTGTAAAAGAATTCTCCTTTGTAAAAGAGTTTTAGACATGTAATAGACTTTCATATGAAATAAAAGCCCAATTTTTATGTCTCTTTGTTGTTTTACGCTATGCCAAGTGTTCTGCTGAGTTTTTTGGCGCATGTCAATTTGGGCGTATGAGATTTAGGGTGCATAGGAGTTCTGGCCTTAGATGCGCCTAAAATTCCATGCTTCTACAGCTATATGGGCCATATTACTAGCACAGTATGATATGGTCTATGTCCCACAAAAGTCTGTTAAGGGTCAAGCCCTAGCTGACTTCTTGGCTACTCATCCGATCCCTGAGACATCTAAACTCTATGACGAAATTCCTGATGAGACTCTGTAATCCAACATGACTTCAGAAGGAATCCTTGCTTGGCGACTATTCTTTGATGGTACTTCCAGAATCGGACCTAAAGGCACTATTATCGCTGGAGTTGGAATTGTTCTAGTATCTCCCGAAGAACTGGCAATTTAGAGAGCTTATTCTTTAGATGAACCATGCTCTAATAATGTTGCTGAATATAACGCTCTACTTATCGATCTCCAATTTGCCAAACAATTGGATATCGACTACCTTGAAGTATACGAAGACTCTAAACTGATCGTCAATCAGGTTAGAGATACGTATGAAGCATGGCATCAAGATCTTATTCCATATCATGAAGCAGCAGTCAAGTTGGCTACATCGTTCAAAGGTTTCTTTATTGAACATGTATGTAGAGCTTACAATATAGAAGCTGATACGCTTGCCAATCTAATAGCAGTATTAGCAATCCCTATAAAAAGACAACTGATGATCGTCATCACTAACAGAGAATTATTCTGCATTGAGAACAATTTGCATCTGGAATCCAACAATTCAACAATTCAATCGAGATCTGTACCACAAGTGAAGACTGGAGAGCTCCCTTCATCGATTTTGTGGTACATGACATCCTACCTGAAGATCCTAAGAAAGCAACAACAATTTGTTGGCGATCACTTCGATTCTACTACAACCATGCCTCTAAAACACTCTACCAACGATCCTATGATGGTATGCTTCTACGATGTCTTGTCGGAGATAAAGCGAAGTAGATACAACGTGAAGCTCATGATGCTATTTGTGGTGCACATCAAACTGGGCCTAAACTACAAGATTGAATTTGACGCATAGGATATTATTGGCCAACCATGGTGTCAGACGCCATCGAATATTCAAGGAAATGCCGAGCATGTCAAATCCATGCAGATTTTATTCATCAACCATTATAATTCCTACATCCTACTACAGCATCATGGCCCTTTGAAGCTTGGGGCATGGATGTCATCGGTCCTATTAATCTGCCTTCATCTCGAGGATATCGGTTTATCCTATCTATAACCGATTACTTCTCCAAATAGGCCGATCGATATTCCCTTAGCTGAAGTCAAGACAAGCAGTGTTATCAAATTCATCAAACATCATGTGATCTACAGATTCGATGTTCCTTAGCGAATCATTCATGACAATGGACCTCAGTTCGTCAGTCAGAAGTTCACTCGATTCTGTGATGACAATTGAATCAACAATGTTGCTTTCGCAGCCTACAATCCTGCAGCTAACAGTTTGGCAGAAGTATTCAACAAAACCATCATCAAGCTTCTCAAAAAGTTTGTTTCTACCAATAAACGAAACTGAAGCAAAAATCTTGAAGAATGTCTATAGGCCTATCGTACTACCATACGCACTCCAACCGGCTGTACACCTCTTTTTGGTGTATGGATATGAAGTTGTCCTTCCGTTAGAGATTCAGATTCCATCACTGAGAATAGCCATTGCCAATGAACTCACAACAAAAAATAATGATCGTCTTCGACTTCAGGAGCTTGAAGCACTTGACGAGAAGCGGCTGTTAGCTCAATAACATATCGAGCTATATCAAGCCCGTATCTCAAAAGCCTTCATCCGTAAAGTCAAAGTATGAGCTTTTCAAAAAGGCAAGCTAGTTCTTATTGTCAGACGTCCTATGACTATGACACACATGAGCATGGGCAAGTTCAAACCAAAGTGGGAAGGTCCCTACGTTATAAGCAAAGTTTTCTCAAACGGAGCTTATCAACTGTCTGGTATGGATGGTTGAATCGCTATGATGCCTATTAACGACAAATTCTTGAAGAAGTACCATGTTTGAAAGTGTGTACTATATTTTTTAACAAATATTGTACATACTTCAAATTTTTGAATCCCCAACAGAGTCGTCATTTTACCTTCCAAGACTGGGTTCGCCTCTTCTACTCTAGCCGACGACGTGATGTGTTGTGGCACCCTCAGTAGGGGCACACGTGAAGTGGCTCTGGCCACTTTCTTTTCTTTCTTGGCAGCAGTGGATCACTTTGGGCCATTACGATTGGTTGAAAGCTTCTCAACTATTTATAGCCAAGGCTTAGCCGTAACAGTCACGTGATCTGTGCCTGAAAGTCGGGTCGGTTATGATACTGCTCTGCGCCAACTGCTTCTTATTCAAAGTATTCTAAATTTTGAAGCTTTTTTAAATTTGAAAACTTTGAAAAGGGTCTTGTAGAAGCCTAAAAAGTACAATCAGCATCAGGTGCTACTCATAAATAGTTCCAGCAATTACATCATCAAGTGGCGCCAGACATCAGATAATGCAGGACATCAATAAGCGCTGATCATCAGGTGGCGCTACTTGCCACGTGGCCATCTTCTTGGAGAAGCTAAACAATTATCATCATGACTGACAGCACGTCAATCGAGAAATCTGTTTGAATCTCGAGCGCGTGACGCTCGAGAAGATTTTGTCAGACGTGTCAGATTCGTCATAAATGACAAACAGCTGTCTCGTGCCATCTGCAGTTGGCGCAAGGCAGTCAATGACACCACATCATTCAGAAAGTCACAAAACAACAAGTAGCACCTGGCGCTACCTGATCAAATCATCCTGAAGTACTTAGATAACGTGGCACACATGACACTAATCTCGAAGAACATGTCTGTGACAATGTCCATGACCAAGCGCATATCAATCACTGCATGCCACGCATCCAAGCAGTTAAACTAACCGTTCGTGCCAAGGGATGAATGGCGCGCCAATTGCAGTATGCTCCAACCAGGATAACTACTTATGTCACTACCACATTTCTATTTTGAGGGTATTTTTGTTATTTTTGAATTATTTGAATTTAATATATATTATTAGGAATTTTTAAATAATTTGATTGAATGATGTGATTTAAATACTAATATAATTATTGCCTTGTGATTATGGTTAGCCTAACCTAGTTCGGACCTAACCTAGATGGGTCATAACTAATTTAGTGAGCCACTTTGAGAATTAGAGGGTTTTGGTTAAAGGGTTAAGTCAAGTCTAGTTATGGTTAAGTGATTTGCAAAAGACTAAGAAAGAGCCTTTTGTTCTAGACCACACAATACCCTTGATTCATTCCTAGCCATAGGATAAAACCTAAAAACCCTAACCCTAACTTTTATGACCAGCCAAGACCCCCCTGCCTATATAATGTCTCTATGGGGATTTGTGCCTCTTTCTTTAATAGTTCTTCATTTTCTTAAGGAATAGGTAAGCCTCCATTAAATTACTTCCTAGTTTAATCAATAGGACTCCTTTTTGATTGGGATTTCATCCATTATGATCTAATCAATGTTTTATTGCTGATGGTGGATCAAATCTCATATTTGGATCAATTTGGGGATTTTGGGTGACTTTGAAGAACTTCTTGGAAGAGACTTTTTGTGTTGAAGAACACCCATAGGTACATTCTATTCCACCCATTAAAACTAGGTTTAAATTGCATATTCATCTAGCCCTAGGTGTCCTGGTTCTGTAGGTATAGGATTTTCCAAGTTTCGTGTCCTGTACGTGTCCGTATCGGACACGTATTAGAGACAGGCGCATGTGTTCGACGAAATGCCCAGTTTTCAAATTGTGTTTGAATAGGAATTTAGGTTTTCGTGTCGCTTACATGATTTTGATTCACTGAGGTAGTTTCTGTGTCGTGTCGTATCGATATGGACACGTACACACACGGGTACATGCGTGCACGAGCACTGTAGCTCCCCTGCTACCAGCGTGTCACCCTCATTTTCCATATTTTCCTGTATTTCGTATTTATACTCGAATCTGGATTTTGGCATGTATTTTTATTTTTCTCAGCTTATGGAATTTCGGTATTTCTCGTATTTAGGTTTTTGGCTTGGCTCGGTTTTATTGGGGATGGTTCGGTTTGGTTTGATTTTATGTGTTGGAACACCCTAGCCCTATGCTACACCCTCAACCCACCACAACTCCCCTCTTTATATCCCCACCTACCACTCTCTCTCCTCATAACTTCCACCATTAATTTTTTTCTTCTTCTTCTTCTTCTTCTTCTTCATCTCCTTCCTCAACACAACTCTCCTAACCCTAGGCAAGTGCATCTTGCCACTACATGAGGACCCTCTTTTCTTTGTCCATTTGCTAGTTTAGGACATGGAGACCAACATTAGTTCTTGGGTTTTTATGATTTGGAGTCTCCGTTGATGTAGATCTAAGTTATTGTTACTTTCGGATTTTACATGGTTTGATCCATTTTGGTTGGTTTTCTTTGAGTTCTGATGTTTCCATGTGGAAGAGCTTTCAGTTTCACCCAAGTTGGAACTTTGGAAATCCGGATTTGGAGTTCGGATGGCCAAGTTATGAACTTGTGAAGCTTTGGGTTCTTCCTTGGTGTTCTTGCTGTTGGAGAAGACAGTGAGCAGTGTGCAGAGCTGTTTAGCTTACGCACACTGAGCTACGCGCGCTCTTTAGCGCTGCGTATGCAGGCTTGAGTACGCTTCCTGTTGGAAGCGTGTCTCCTTGAGCATGCGTGACTTTTACGTATGCTGCCTTCCTGTAGCGTGCGTGACTTTCACACACTGCTCCCTTGAGCGTGCGTGACTTTCACACACTGCTCCCTGTAGCGTGCGTGACTTTCACACACTGCTCCCTGTAGCGTACGTGACTTTCACATACTGCTCCCTGTAGCGTGCATGACTTTCATGTACACTGCTCCCTTGTGTGTGCGTGACTTTTCACATATGCTACCCCTTGAGTGTGCGTGACTTCTCACGTACACTGCTCACTTGAGGGTGCCTTGGTACGCAGACTTGAGTGAGCCTTGCGTGCGTGCTTTTGCACGTATGCTGCCCCTTGACCCCTTGCTTAGTCCACTGTACATGAACTTGATTTTACTTGTTATGTTTGGAATGACCATTGTACATGACTTGATAGTGGCCCGTGGCGGCGCACTCCTGACTTGACATGACTTGATAACCTAACTTGACCTGTCTTGACACCGTGGGTGGTTCTTTCTTGCTTGCTTGTTAATCCACTTGTCTAGTCTTGCATCATGTCTAGGATGGAACTCCTGAGTACCACGGTCAGGAGTACCTACTAAAATGGATTAAGGTTAATAACTAGAATAATACAGTAGCCATGAAGAGATGATACAGCTACAGACAATCCCGTTACCTGGGCGCTCTTGGGATCTGTAGCCTGCCGTCGAGTAGGGCACATTTCCAGTGCACCGTCGAGTGTTGCACCCTCTAAGTCACCTAAGGGTACATTTATCTCCCGGGCGATGTACCCACCTGAATTCAACCCCTAATCTTTCGTCTTGGGTAGCCTGGATGGTCTGCAGGGCTTGTGGCTGTGGAACAATCTCACTGCATCTTGTTAGTAGTTAGGTCTGTGATAACCCTAGTTAGTTAAAGTAGTAAGCCGTAGGTTCTGCTTGGCCGTGATTGATTGAATGAAGTATAACCAGTTTAGCCATGTCTTGATCCAGTATAAGATTGTTTCCTGTCTTGATTTTCTTACATTACTTATCTTGTCGATAAATGGTGGGAAACCAAGCTCTGTTCAGATGAAGGGTTACAACCCCGATCCTTGTTTGGTTTACGGGTTGTAACCTGGCTATCGGAATAGTTCCATGGTTATCTTGTCGTATATCATCCTGACATATTTACGTAATTTTAGTTTTAATATTAGATTTTCTGTGCTGATTGCTGGCTTTTGTTCTTATTTTGTGGCCCCCTTGTGGCACTTGCTCTTTCTGGGGTTGACCCAGCTGGTTTTGTGTGGCCAGATTTCAGAGCAGCTCCCGAGGATCTACCAAGCTTCCAGCCCAATGGTGACAACTAGATGAAACCCGGGCCAAGAGTGGGTTTTCCTTTTTGCTCTGCCCACTTTATTGTAAAAATTATTCTTTTAAGGCGTTTAGCCGACGAGCACCTGTTAGCTCGATGCACTTTTACTTACTGTCTGCCTACGGGCTGTAAACATAATTAACAAATCCTAGGGTTGATCATGTATGACTAAACTCTTGCTAGTCCTAACATTTTGTAATGACTAGCTTCATGATCAGCTGAGTATGTAATATTTGGGACGCCTTATTATTGTATATTCAATGATCATACATCTTGCAACTTTACTTACTTGTGGTGATTGAGACACTAGGCTTGTTCATGACCATAAGAGACTGTTGCTTGTAGAAAACCCTTACATATCTAGACAGCTGTGACCGTATATCGAGGTGGTTTCCATTTCAATATACGTAGCTGGCTATGTCTGCCCCCGCTTTCCAGTATTCTGGTTCTGGGGCGTGACATGGTTTAAGTGGTGGCCCATGCAGGTCTTGTCAATCAAGAAATGTGAGGGTTTACCAGATAGATGTCTCAATCAGTACTCGTCCTTGATCTCTGTTCGTATCTTCTGAATCCCTGGATTCTTGCCCTGATCCTGTGCTTATATCATTGATCTGTCCTGGTCCTTTCCTTATTGTTCCCTGTGTCGTCTTCTTCAGCGGCACTGTACCTGGTCCTACTGATCGACGAGGTGGAGCATATCCCGCGGATCAGCAGCAACCTGGAGATCAAGCCCAGCATTCCGGGGTAGCCTCCAGAGTTGTGCCTACTGGAGGAGAGTCACCAGTTCGGCCCGTCCAGCCCGCAGAGCCAGATGATGGTACCTTAGTAGGCCTCATCAGAACCTTGATAGCTTCCCAGGATCGTCGAAGCGACGCCCTGCACCAGACAGTTCAAGATGCTTTGACCCGAGGCGGACATCCAGGGAACCAGGCGGCGAACAGTTTCAAGAGATTGAACCCTCCTTTCTTCGACGGCACCGAGGATGCGATTGCCGCGGATGCATGGCTTCAGGATACCGAGGTGATTTTGGAAGCAGCCAGGACACCTAAGAATGAGAAGGTGGCGGTGGTACGCCTGCAGTTGTTGGATTTAGCTCACAATTGGTGGGCGGCGCAGGCCATAGGATTAGTGGCACCCATTGCTTGCGCAGTGTTTAGGGAGAGATTCCAGACGAAGTATTTTGATGTTGTGGCTCGGTACGACCTGCAGACCAGATTTACCAACTTGAAGCAAGGAGGCAGAACCGTCGACAGTTATACATCGGAGTTTTTTAGACTCAGTAGGTTTCCCCCCACCTTGGTGGCGACCGAGTTTGATAGGGCCCAAGGGTTCCAGCAGGGACTTCATTTGGAGATCTTGTTGGCGGTTGAGCAGTTCGAGCACCAGACGTTCGATGCAGTCTTGAGAGCAGCTAGGAGGCATGAGTACACCTCCCAGAGGATCGTGGATAGGATCGGAAGTAGGAAGCGGTCCCACAGTCAGATGCACCAATTATCAGCTCCAGTCCCGGCAGCTAAAGGATTGACCATTGGAACTCCGAGGCGGGCGGTCTCAGTAACGTCGGTTCAGCATTCGACCCCGACGTACCCGCAGCAGCAGAAGCAGAAGCAGACTTCCGCGATGGGATATTCTTATTGCGGTAAGCCAGGGCATGTGGTGGCAGATTGTCGTAGGACGCAAGGATTGTACCTGGCTTCTGGAGCAGTAGATCATAGGGTTGGGGCTTACCCGAATAGGGGTGGTTCATATGCATCCAACCCTTCTAGCTCTTCGGTGAGAGGACTGGCCCCAGCACCAGTTCAGCAGAAGCAGTATCAGTCTTCGAGGCCTTTGCCGCCTCAGTCTCAGGCATTCCAGCAACAGCACCCCCAGCAGTATGCACAAGCCCAAGCTCAGACCCAGAATAGGCAGAGAGGTTTCCAGCAGAGGGGACCAGCAGCCAGAGGACAAGGTCAGGCTATGATGATGGCTATGGAAGAAGAAGTTGCACCAGGTGAGGTAGTGGCAGGTACTATTCTCGTCAACTCCTCTCCAGCGACTGTATTATTTGATTCTGGTGCATCGTATTCATTCATGTCTGTACGATTCGCGACACGGATAGGATTGGAGCCCGAGTTATTATCAGTGAGGCTCAATATACTTACTGGTAATGGCCTTGTGGGAGTAGATCGAGTATTTTCCTCGTGTCGGATCGTAGTTAGCGGTAGGGAGTTTCCCGCTAGATTCATAGAGTTTCCTATGGCAGACTATGATGTAGTCCTAGGCATAGATTGGTTGAGGAACCAGTATGCTAGGATAGACAGCCATATTGGCAGAGTTGTCTTTAGTATCCCCGGCGAGCCAGAGTTTTCGTTTTCCAGAGGCACAGTGGAGCCATCTTCTCCAGCATTGCGGATGGCAGTAGCAGCAGTGCAGTTACCCCGGATAGTTGAAGAGTTTCCAGATGTCTTTCCAGAGGAGCTTCCAGGGATGCCGTCGGAGCGGGAGGTTGAGTTCACTATAGACTTGATTCCCGGGACAGCACCAGTATCAGAGCGAGTCTACAGGATGGCGCCTTCAGAGTTGGAGATTTTGTACAAGATGATTGAAGAACTGAGGACCAAGGGATTCATTCGTGCAAGTGGATCGCCTTGGGGAGCCCCGATGCTTCTTGTAAAAAAGAAGGATGGTACGTCTATGCTATGTGTTGATTATCGTACCTTGAATTCGGTGACAATCAAGAACAGATACCCTCTTCCGAGGATGGATGACTTGTTTGATCAGCTTAGAGGGGCTTCAGTGTTCTCGAAGATCGACTTGCGGTCAGGATACCACCAGATCAGAGTCAGAGAGCAGGACATCCCGAAGATAGCATTCAGATCGAGGTATGGACATTGGAAGTTCCTTGTTATGCCCTTTGGAGCGACCAATGCGCCGGCAGTATTCATGGACCTCATGAATCACATTTTTATGCCTTACTTGGACCAATTTGTGATCGTGTTCCTAGATGACATCCTGGTCTACAGCAAGAGTGAAGCAGAGCATGAGCAGCATCTCAGAGTCGTCCTTCAGACGCTTAGGGAGCATCAGTTGTACGCCAAGTTCAATAAATACGAGTTCTGGCTCGATTGTATTTCGTACTTGGGTCACATCATTACCCGAGGAGGAGTGGAAGTGGATCCCCAGAAGATTGTGGCTATCGAGTCATGGCCGGTACCCAGCTCAGTGGCAGAGGTTCGCAGCTTCCTTGGATTGGCCGGCTACTACCGGCGGTTCATTTCAGATTTCGTAAGGATTTCAGCGCCGATGACCCAGTTGACCAGCAAGAATGTGCCGTTTGTTTGGACAGCAGAGTGTCAGGAATCATTTGAGAAGTTGAAGCAAGGTTTGATAACGGCTCCCATTATCACCCTTCCAGATGGGACCGGAGGATTCACAGTTTATTGCGACGCTTCAGGCAGAGGATTGGGGTGTGTCTTGATGCAGCATGGGAAGGTAATATCTTATGCGTCACGCCAACTTCATGATCATAAGAAGAATTACCCGACCCACGACTTGGAATTGGCGGCGGTAGTGTTTGCCTTGAAGTTGTGGAGACACTACTTGTACGGAGATAGAGTGGAGATCTTTACTGATCATAAGAGTCTGAAGTATGTTTTCACCCAGAAGGACCTTAATATGCGGCAGAGAAGATGGCTCGAGCTACTGGTGGACTATGATGTGGATTTACAGTATCATCCCAGGAAGGCCAACGTTGTAGCAGATACATTGAGCAGAAGAGCCGGAGTTTATTTCCTGACGGCGCAACCAGAATTATTGGCAGATCTTCAGAAGATGGGAATTGAAGTGGTTCTTCCTACCAGTGTGGCATTGATGGCCAGTCCACAGGTTCAGTCCAGCATAGTTGAGAGGATCCGGATGGCGCAGTCAGCAGAATCCAAGATCCAGCGACTCAGAACAGAGTGTGAAACAGGAAGAAGGCCAGAGTTATGCATCCATGAAGACGATATCCTTTGGCATGGCACTCGTCTTTGTGTACCTAGTGGAGATATCAGACAGGAAGTCATGGCAGAAGCCCACAGTTCATAATATTCTATTCATCCGGGTAGTACGAAGATGTACCGTGATATTCGTCAGCATTTCTGGTGGAATGGCATGAAGAGGGAGATAGCCCGGTTTGTCTCTCGGTGTTTGGTTTGCTAACAGGTTAAAGCTGAACAACAGAGGCCCGTTGGACTTTTTCAACCCTTACCGATCCCAGAATGGAAATGGGAACATATAACCATAGATTTCGTGACCGGATTGCCCAGATCTCCGGCCGGCAGAAATGCTATTTGGGTAATTGTGGACAGGCTTACCAAGGTGGCATACTTTCTTCTATTCAGAATTGGGCAGTCGACGGCGCAGTTAGCAGAGATGTATCTCAGGCAGATCGTCAGGCTTCACGGTGTGCCAGTCAGCATCACCTCAGACAGGGATTCAAGATTCACATCACACTTTTGGCGCAGCTTGCAGAAGAGTTTGGGGACTCGCCTTCAGTTCAGCTCAGCTTATAACCCACAGACGGATGGTCAATCAGAGTGCACAATCCAGACTCTTGAAGATATGTTGAGATCCTGTACCCTTGACTTCGGTGGTTCATGGGAGAATCATCTGCACCTGGTGGAATTCTCGTACAACAACAGTTATCAGGCCAGTATCCAGATGGCACCCTTCGAGGCTCTTTATGGCAGGAAGTGCAGGTCCCCGCTAGCATGGGACGATGTCGGAGAGAGGCAGATACTCGGACCCGAATTGATCTTCCAGACGGTTGAAGTGGTCAGGAAGGTCAGAGATCACCTCCCAGTTGCCCAGGACCGCCAGCGCCATTGGGCCGATGCTCATCGGCGTCCCTTAGAATTTGCTATCGGCGACCATGAATTCCTTAGGATCTCGCCTAACCGCGGCATCATTCGCTTCGACGTACGGGGAAAGCTTAGTCCTAGGTATATAGGACCGTTCAATATTCTAGAGCGAGTAGGAGATGTATCCTATCATCTCGCTCTTCCGTCGTTGCTAACTGAGGTACACGTTGTATTCCATGTGTCCCAATTACGATGGTATATTTCGGACCCGAGCCACATCCTAGACCATTCTGAATTGGTTGTTGGTACCAACCTTTCGTATGAGGAGAGGCCCATGTCTATTTTGGACCGGAGGGAAAAGATACTCAAGAATAAGACTATTAAATTAGTTCGTGTTGCTTGGAGTCATCACTCTCTAGGTGAGTCAACGTGGGAGCGTGAGGACGACATCCGATCGCGATATCCCTACCTGTTTGACTCGTGAGGTATAATGTCTTTCTTATGCCTTATATTTTCCCTTGCTTGCTTGCATTGTATGATTGTATGATTGAACTGCTTAGAGTAACTTGCCTGTGCTTAGTGTAGCTTGTCGTGACAATCTCTAGCTCCTTGATTAAATTCCGAGGACGGAATTCTTTTAAGGTGGGTAGAGTTGTCATCCTCATTTTCCATATTTTCCTGTATTTTGTATTTATACTCGTATCTGGATTTTGGCATGTATTTTTATTTTTTTCAGCTTGTAGAATTTCAGTATTTCTCGTATTTAGGTTTTTGGCTTGGCTCGGTTTTATTGGGGATGGTTCGGTTTGCTTCGGTTTTATGTGTTGGAACACCCTAGCCCTATGCTACACCCTCAACCCACCATAACTCCCCTCTTTATATCCCCACCTACCACTCTCTCTCCTCATAACTTCCACCATTAATTTTCTTCTTCTTCTTTTTCATCTCCTTCCTCAACACAACTCTCCTAACCCTAGGCAAGTGCATCTTGCCACTACATAAGGACCCTCTTTTCTTTGTCCATTTGCTAGTTTAGGACATGAAGACCAACATTAGTTCTTGGGTTTTTATGATTTGGAGTCTCCGTTGATGTAGATCTAAGTTATTGTTACTTTCGAATTTTATATGTTTTGATCTATTTTGGTTGGTTTTCTTTGAGTTCTGATGTTTCCATGTGGAAAAGCTTTCAGTTTCACCCAAGTTGGAACTTTGGAAATCCGGATTTGGAGTTCGGATGGCCAAGTTATGAACTTGTGAAGCTTTGGGTTCTTCCTTGGTGTTTTTGCTGTTTGAGAAGACAGTGAGCAGTGTGCAGAGCTGTTTAGCTTACGCACACTGAGCTACGCGCGCTCTTTAGCGCTGCGTACGCAGGCTAGAGTACGCTTCCTGTTGGAAGCGTGTCTCCTTGAACGTGCGTGACTTTCACGTATGCTGCCTCCCTGTAGCGTGCGTGACTTTCACACACTGCTCCCTTGAGCGTGCGTGACTTTCACACACTGCTCCCTGTAGCGTGCGTGACTTTCATACACTGCTCCCTGTAGCGTGCGTGACTTTCACGTACACTGCTCCCTTGTGTGTGCGTGACTTTTCACATACGCTGCCCCTTGAGTGTGCGTGACTTCTCACGTACACTGCTCACTTGAGGGTGCCTTGGTACGCAGACTTGAGTGAGCCTTGCGTGCGTGCTTTTGCACGTATGCTGCCCCTTGACCCCTTGCTTAGTCCACTGACTCTTGGAGTTTTGGTTTTATTTCTTTAAGCTTGGCTCTTCTATAACCCCGTATTTTGATATTTTATTAGATATTTTACGCCCATTTTATATCCTTACGCCTTTTTGTCATGAACTTGATTTTACTTGTTATGTTTGGAATGACCATTGTACATGACTTGATAGTGGCCCGTGGCGGCGCACTCTTGACTTGACATGACTTGATAACCTAACTTGACCTGTCTTGACACCGTGGGTGGTTCTTTCTTGCTTGCTTGTTAATCCACTTGTCCAGTCTTGCATCATGTCTAGGATGGAACTCCTGAGTACCACGGTCAGGAGTACCTACTAAAATGGATTAAGGTTAATAACTAGAATAACACAGTAGCCATGAAGAGATGACACAGCTACAGGCAATCCCGTTACCTGGGCGCTCTTGGGATCTGTAGCCTGCCGTCGAGTAGGGCACATTTCCAGCGCACCGTCGAGTGTTGCACCCTCTAAGTCACCTAAGGGTACATTTGTCTTCCGGGCGATGTACCCACCTGAATTCAACCCCTAATCTTTCGTCCTGGGTAGCCTGGATGGTCTGCAGGGCTTGTGGCTGTAGAACAATCTCACTGCATCTTGTTAGTAATTAGGTCTGTGATAACCCTAGTTAGTTAAAGTAGTAAGCCGTAGGTTCTGCTTGGCCGTGATTGATTGAATGAAGTATAACCAGTTTAGCCACGTCTTGATCCAGTATAAGATTGTTTCCTGTCTTGATTTTCTTATATTACTTATCTTGCCGATAAATGGTGGGAAACCAAGCTCTGTTCAGATGAAGGGTTACAACCCCGGTCTTTGTTTGGTTTACGGGTTGTAACCTGGCTATCGGAATAGTTCCTTGGTTATCTCGTCGTATATCATCCTGACATGTTTACGTGATTTTAGTTTTAATATTAGATTTTTTGTGCTGATTGCTGGCTTTTGTTCTTATTTTGTGGCCCCCTTGTGGCACTTGCTCTTTTTGGGGTTGACCCAGCTGGTTTTGTGTGGCCAGATTTCGGAGCAGCTTCCGAGGATCTACCAAGCTTCCAGCCCAATGGTGACAACTAGACGGAACCCGGGCCAAGAGTGGGTTTTCCTTTTTGCTCTGCCCACTTTATTGTAAAAATTATTCTTTTGAGGCGTTTAGCCGACGAGCACCTGTTAGCTCGATGCACTTTTACTTACTGTCTGCCTACGGGCTGTAAACATGATTAACAAATCCTAGGGTTGATCATGTATGACTAAACTCTTGCTAGTCCTAACATTTTATAATGACTAGCTTCATGATCAGCTGAGTATGTAATATTTGGGACGCCTTATTATTGTATATTCAATGATCATACATCTTGCGACTTTATTTACTTGTGGTGATTGAGACACTAGGCTTGTTCATGACCATAAGAGACTATTGGCTTATAGAAAACCCTTACATATCTAGACAGTCGTGACCGTATATCGAGGTGGTTTCTATTTCAATATACGTAGCTGGCTATGTCTGCCCCCGCTCTCCAGTATTCTGGTTCTGGGGCGTGACACGTGCTCGTACGGGCTGCCCAAGGAACGTGGGTGCCTGATTTTTGACACAGAGCAAGGGGCAGTGTCTGTCATGATACTCCCCAAGTCTCATGTTACTTGGTGGCGTGTCGTGTGCGTGCGGACACGTGCATAGGCCAACCGAGCTCGTGCAATCTCGTGTGCACGTGTGCGATGGTCTGGACACTCGTGTCTAGTGTTTGTGGACACGAAACTGAGGGTATGAAACGTGCACACATTTGATGTTATTTACCAACCTAAATCCTATTGGTTAGTGTTGTTTTAATTGTCGAATGGGAATTCCCCATTCTTTTCTGATACTACCATGTATCAATGTTATGTTTCATTGTTTTTCTTCCTAAATTCGAGTTGCCTTAATGATTAATATCATGTATAATGTTATGGTTAATGTCTGTACATTACGATACATGTTTAGATTGTAGAATTCTTTCTTGTGAAGGATGATATTGAATGGGGGATTCGATTTACAGTGAGGAGCTGTCATCACTGATACATGATTTCCATAAAAACTTGAGATGTTTCAATTCCAGTTTCTTTAATAACTTACACACATTTATACATGTTATATATGATTATGTGGTGGTTCTTGTGGGGGTACCATTGGGTTTTAAATGCTAATTATATCTCTTTGAAAACCTGAGTAATTGTTTAGTTGATAGCTGTTTTATTTTCTGTTAATAGATTCACTGGGTAAACCTGTTAACTGTTTAGAAAACCTGAGATTAATGAGATTCCTGAAAACTTTTCCTTGTTGCCATTATCTTGAGAATATAGCCTAAATGGTGATTCCCTGTTTTGAAATGAATCTTGATTAATTGACTGATCTGTACTTACATGAAACCTGAGAGAGAACTATGAAATTCCTTGTCACCCTCATTTCCCGTATTTCCCGTATTTCGTATTTATACTCGTATCTGGATTTTGGCATGTATTTTTATTTTTCTCAACTTGTAGAATTTTGGTATTTCTCGTATTTTGGGTTTTGACATGGCTCCGTTTTATTTGGATTGGGTTGGTTTGGTTTGGTTTATTGTGTATTGGAACACCTTAGCCTATACTCCACCCTCAACACACCACATCCCACCCTCTTTAAAACTCCACCAACCTTTTCTCTCTCCTCATAAACCTCTATTAATTTCTTCTTCTCCTTCCTCTACACAACACTCTTCTCCTTCCTCTCCACAACACCAACCCATAGGCAAGTGCACCTTGCCACCACATGAGAACCCTATTTTATTTGTCCATTTGCTAGATTAAGACATGGTGATCAACATTAGAACTTGGTATTTTGTGATTTGGAGTCTCCATTGTTCTAGATCTAAGTTTTTCTATTTTCGGTTTTACATGGTTTTGATCTATTTAAGTTGGATTTTTATGGGTTTTGATGTTTCCATGTGGAAGAGAGTTTAATTCCACCCTGGTTGGAACTTTGGAAATTTGGATTTGGAGTTCCAATGGCCAAGTTGTGATGCCTTGAAGTTTTGGGAGCCATTGGAGCTTCTTCTCAGCCATGGAGAAGAAGACCCTCCCCCTGCGTGCGTGCTTTTGCGAGTACGCAGCTCTCCTGCGTGCGTGCCCTTGCGCGTATGCAGCTCTCCTGTGTGCGTGCTTTTGCGCGTACGCAGCTCCCTTGCGTGCGTGCTTTTGTGCGTACGCAGCTCCCTTGCGTGCGTGCTTTTGTGCGTACGCAGCTCCCTTGCGTGCGTGCTTTTACGCGTACGCAGCTCTCTGGCGTGCGTGCTTTTGTGCGTACGCAGCTCTCTTGCGTGCGTGCTTTTGTGCGTACGCAGCTCTCTGGCGTGCGTGCTTTTGTGCGTACGCAGCTTTCTTGCGTGCGTGCTTTTGTGCGTACGCAGCTCTCTGGCGTGCGTGCTTTTGTGCGTACGCAGCTCTCTTGCGTGCGTGCTTTTGTGAGTACGCAGCTCTCTGCCGTGCGTACTTTTGTGCGTACGCAGCTCTCTTGCGTGCGTGCTTTTGTGCGTACGCAGCTCTCCTGCGTGCGTGCTTTTGTGCGTACGCAGCTCCCCTGCATGCGTGCCCTTGTGCGTACGCTGCTCCCCTGACCCCTTGCTTAACCCATTGGCTTTTGGAGTATTGATTTTATTTCTCGAATTGGTTTCTCTTTTGTGGATTGAGTTTTCCTGAGATCTGTTCAACACAGCACGACCATCTTGACCCGACACGGCCTAACACGGTTTTCGAGTAATTGTTTATGACTAGTACGGTTCTCGGGATTTTCTGTGGATTATGATTCTGGTATTCTCTGATCTCCTTGCTAGTAACCCAGTGGGGTGTACACCTAACTTGTAACTTGTATTTAATCCTTGTGACTCGATGACTTGATAGTGGCCCGTGGCGGCGCACTCCTGACTTGTAGCATGACTTGATAACTTAACGCTGTTGCGATGGCTAACTTAACTTGACCTGCTTTGACACAATGGGTAGTTCTTCTTGCTTGCTTGTTAAATCCACTTGTCTTGTCTTGCATCATGTCTAGGATGGGACTCCTGAGTACCACGGTCAGGGGTACCTACTAAAATGGATTAAGGCTAATAACTTGAATAACACAGTAGTCATGAAGAGATGACACAGCTACAGGCAATCCCGTTACCTGGGCGCTCTTGGGATCTGTAGCCTGCCGACGAGTAGGGCGCATTTCCAGCACACTGTCATGTGTTGCACCTTCTAAGTCACCTAAGGGTACATGCGTTTCCTGGACGATGTACCCACCAGTATTCAACCCCTAATTTTTGACCTGGGTAACCTGGATGGTCTGCAGGGCTTGTGGCTGTGGAATAATCTCACTGCATCTTGTTAGTAATTAGGCCTGTGATAACCCTAGTTAGTTAAAGTAGTAAGCCGTAGTATCTGCTTGGCCGTGATTGATTGAATGAGGTATAACCAGTCTAACCATGTCTTGATCCAGTACAAGATTGCTCCCTGTCTTGATTTCTTGCATTATTATCTTGCCGATAAATGGTGGGAAACCAAGTTCTGTTCAGATGAAGGGTTACAACCCCGGTCCTTGTTTGGTTTACGGGTTGTAACCTGGCTATCGAAATAGCTCCATGGTTATCTCGTCGTATATCACCCTGCCATGTTTTTCGTAAATTCTAGTTTTAATATTAGATTTTCTTGTGCTGATTGCTGGCTTTTGTTCTTATTTCGTGGCCCCCTTGTGGCACTTGCTCTTTCTGGGGTTGACCCAGCTGGTTTTGTGTGGCCAGATTTCGGAGCAGCTCCCGAGGATCTACCAAGCTTCCAGCCCAATGGTGACAACTAAACGAAACCCGGGCCAAGAGTGGGTTTTCCTTTTTGCCTTGCCCACTTCATTGTAAAATTATTCTTTTGAGGCGTTTAGCCGACGAGCACCTGTTAGCTCGATGCACTTTTACTTACTGTCTGCCTACGGGCTGTAAACATGATTAACAAATCCTAGGGTTGATCATCTACGACTAAACTCTTGCTAGTCCTAACATTTTGTAACGACTAGCTTCATGATCAGCTGAATATGTAATATTTGGGATGCCTTATTATTGTATATTTAATGATCATACATCTTGCGACCTTACTTACTTGCTTGTGATTGAGACATTAGGCTTGTTCATGACCATAAGAGACTGTTGGCTTGTAGTAAACCCTCATATATCTAGACAGCCGTGACCGTATATCGAGGTGGTTTCCATTTCAATATACGTAGCTGGCTATGTCTGCCCCCGCTCTCCAGTATTCTAGTTCTGGGGCGTGACATGATTTAAGTGGTGGCCCATGCAGGTCTTGTAAATCAAGATATGTGAGGGTTTACCAGATAGATGTCTCAATCAGTACTCGTCCTTGATCTCTGTTCGTATCCTCTGAATCCCTGGATTCTTGTCCTGATCCTGTGCTTATATCATTGATCTGTCCTGATCCTTTCTTTATTGTTCCCTGTGTCGTCTTCTTCAGCGGCACTGTACCTGGTCCTACCGATCGACAAGGTGGAGCACTTCCCGTGGATCAGCAGCAACCCGGAGATCAAGCCCAGCATTCCGGGGTAGCCTCCAGAGTTGTGCCTACTTGAGGAGAGTCACCAGTTCGGCCCGTCCAGCCCGCAGAGCCAGATGATGGTACCTTAGCAGGCCTCATCAGAACCTTGATAGCTTTCCAGGATCGTCGAAGCGACGCCCTGCACCAGACAGTTCAAGATGCTTTGACCCGAGGCGGACATCCAGGGAACCAGGCGGCTAACAGCTTCAAGCGATTGAACCCTCCTTTCTTCGACAGCACCGAGGATGCGATTGCCGCAGATGCATGGCTTCAGAATACCGAGGTGATTCTGGAAGCAGCTAGGACACCCGAGAATGAGAAGGTGGCGGTGGTACGCCTGCAGTTGTTGGACTTGGCTCGTAGTTGATGGGCGGCGCAAGCTATGGGATTAGTGGCACCCATTGCTTGGACAGTATTTAGAGAGAGATTCCAGACGAAGTATTTTGATGCTGTGGCTCGTTACGACCTGCAGACCAGATTTACCAACTTGAAGCAAGGAGGCAGAACAGTCGATAGTTATGCATCAGAGTTTTCTAGACTCAGTAGGTTTGCCCCCACCTTGGTGGCGTCCGAGTTTGATAGGGCCCAACTGTTCCAGCAGGGACTGCATTTGGAGATCTTGTTGGCGGTTGAACAGTTCGAGCACCAGACATTCAATGCAGTCTTGAGAGCAGCTAGGAGGCATGAGTACACCTCCCAGAGGATCGTAGATAGGACCGGAGGTAGGAAGCGGTCCCACAGTCAGATGCACCAATCATCAGCTCCAGCCCCGGCAGCTAAGGGATTGACCATTGGAACTCCAAGGCGGGCGGCCTCAGTAACGTCGGTTCAGCATTCGACCCCGACGTACCCGCAGCAGCAGAAGCAGAAGCAGACTTCCGCGACGGGATGTTCTCATTGCGGGAAGCCAGGGCATGTGGTGGCAGACTGTCGCAGGGCGTAGGGATTGTGCCTGGCTTGTGGAGCATCAGATCATAGGATAGGGGCTTGCCCGAATAGGGGTGGTTCATCAGCATCCAACCCTTCTAGCTCTTCGATGAGAGGACCGGCCCCAGCACTAGTTCAGCAACAGCAGTATCAGTCTTCGAGGCCCTTGCCACCTCAGTCTCAGGCATTCCAGCAACAACACCCCCAGCAGTATACACAAGCCCAAGCTCAGACCCAGAATAGGCAGAGAGGTTTCCAGCAGAGGGGACTAGCAGCCAGAGGATAAGGTCAGGCCATGATGATGGCTATGGAAGAAGAAGTTGCACCAGGTGAGGTTGTGGCAGGTACTATTCTCGTCAACTCCTCTCCAGCGTCTGTATTATTTGATTCTGGTGCATCGCATTCATTTATGTCTGTACGATTTGCGACACGGATAGGATTGGAGCCCGAGTCATTATCAGTGAGGCTCAATATACTTACTGGTAATGGCCTTGTGGGAGTAGATCGAGTGTTTTCCTCGTGTCGGATCGTAGTTAGCGGTAGGGAGTTTCCCGCTAGATTCATAGAGTTTCCTATGGCAGACTATGATGTAGTCCTAGGCATGGATTGGTTGAGGAACCAGTATGCTAGGATAGACAGCCATATTGGCAGAGTTGTCTTTAGTATCCCCGGCGAGCCAGAGTTTTCGTTTTCCAGAGGCACAGTGGAGCCATCTTCTCCAGCATTGCGGATGGCAGTAGCAGCAGTGCAGTTACCCCGGATAGTTGAAGAGTTTCCAGATGTCTTTCCAGAGGAGCTTCCAGGGATGCCGTCGGAGCAGGAGATTGAGTTCACTATAGACTTGATTCCCGGGACAGTACCAGTATCAGAGCGAGTCTACAGGATGGCGCCTTCAGAGTTGGAGATTTTATACAAGATGATTGAAGAACTGAGGACCAAAGGATTCATCCGTGCAAGTGGATCATCTTGGGGAGCCCCGATGCTTCTTGTAAAAAAGAAGGATGGTACGTCCAGGCTATGTGTTAATTATCGTACCTTTAATTCGGTGACAATCAAGAACAAATACCCTCTTTCGAGGATAGATGACTTGTTTGATCAGCTCAGAGGGGCTTCAATGTTCTCGAAGATCGACTTGCGGTCGGGATACCACCAGATCAGAGTCAGAGAGCAGGACATCCCGAAGACAGCATTCAGATTGAGGTATGGACAATAGGAGTTCCTTGTTATGCCCTTTGGAGCGACCAATGTGCCGGCCGTATTCATGGACCTCATGAATCGCATTTTCATGCCTTACTTGGATCAATTTGTGATTGTGTTTCTAGATGACATCCTGGTCTACAGCAAGAGTAAAGCAGAGCATGAGCAGCATCTCAGAGTCGTCTTCCAGACGCTTAGGGAGCATCAGTTGTACGCCAAGTTCAGTAAATACGAGTTCTAGCTCGATCGCATATCATACTTGGGTCACATCATTACCCGAGGAGGAGTGGAAGTGGATCTCCAGAAGATTGTGGCTATTGAGTCATGGCCGGTACCTAGCTCAGTGGCAGAGGTTCGCAGCTTCCTTGGATTGGCCGGCTACTACCGGCGGTTCATTTCAGATTTCGCAAAGATTTCAGCACCGATGACCCAGTTGACCCGCAAGGATGTGCCATTTGTTTGGACAGCAGAGTGTCAGGAATCATTTGAGAAGTTGAAGCAAGGTTTGATAACGGCTCCCATTCTTACCCTTCCAGATGGGACCGGAGGATTCACAGTTTATTGCGACGCTTCAGGCAGAGGATTGGGGTGTGTCTTGATGCAGCATAGGAAGGTAATATCTTATGCGTCACGTCAACTACGTGATCATGAGAAGAATTACTCGACCCATGACTTGGAATTGGCGGCGGTAGTGTTTGCTTTGAAGTTGTGGAGACACTACTTATACGGAGATAGAGTGGAGATCTTTACTGATCATAAGAGCCTGAAGTATGTTTTCATCCAGAAGGACCTTAATATACGGCAGAGAAGATGGCTCGAGCTACTGGTGGACTATGATGTGGATTTGCAGTATCATCCCGAAAAGGCCAACGTTGTAGCAGATGCATTGAGCAGGAGAGCCGGAGTTTATTTCCTGACGGCGCAACCAGAATTATTGGCAGATCTTCAGAAGATAGGAATTGAAGTGGTTCTTCCAACCAGCGTGGCATTGATGGCCAGCCTACAGGTTCAGTCCAGCATAGTTGAGAGAATCCGGGTGGCGCAGTCAACAGATTCCAAGATCCAACGAATCAGAGCAGAGTGTGAAGCAGGAAGAAGGCCAGAGTTATGTATCCATGAAGACGGTACACTTCGGCACGGCACTCGTCTTTGTGTATCCAGTGGAGATATCAGACAGGAAGTCATGGCAGAAGCCCACAGTTCATAATATTCTATTCATCCGGGTGGTACGAAGATGTACCGTGATATTCGTCAGCATTTCTGGTGGAATGGAATGAAGAGGGAGATAGCCCGGTTTGTCTCTCGGTGTTTGGTTTGCCAATAGGTTAAAGCTGAACATCAGAGGCCCGCTGGACTTCTTCAATCCTTACCGATCCCGGAATGGAAATGGGAACATATAACCATGGATTTCGTGACCGGATTGCCCAGATCTCCGGCCGGCAGAGATACTATTTGGGTAATTGTGGACAGGCTTACCAAGGTGGCACACTTTCTCCCATTCAGAGTTGGACAGTCGACGGCGCAGTTAGCAGAGATGTATCTCAGGCAGATCGTCAGGCTTCATGGTGTGCCAGTCAGCATCACCTCGGACAGGGATTCAAGATTCACATCACACTTTTGGCGCAGCTTGCAGAAGAGTTTGGGGACTCGCCTTCAATTCAGCTCAGCTTATCACTCGCAGACGGATGGTCAATCAGAGCGTACAATCCAGACTCTTGAAGATATGTTGAGATCCTGTACCCTTAACTTCGGTGGTTCATGGGAGAATCATCTGTACCTGGTGGAATTCTCGTACAACAACAGTTATCAGGCCAGTATCCAGATGGCACCCTTCGAGGCTCTTTATGGCAAGAAGTGCAGATCCCCGCTAGCATGGGACGATGTCGGGGAGAGACAAATGCTCGGACCCGAATTGATTTCCCAGACGGTTGAAGTGGTTAGGAAGGTCAGAGATCACCTCCGAGTTGCCCAGGACTGCCAGCGCCATTGGGCCGATGCTTATCGGCATCCCTTAGAATTGTTGTCGGTGACCATGTATTCCTTAGGATCTCGCCTAACCGCGGCGTCATTCGCTTTGGCATGCGGGGAAAGCTTAGTCCTAGGTATATAGGGTCGTTCGATATTCTAGAGCGAGTAGGAGATGTATCCTATCGTCTCGCTCTTTTGTCGTCGCTAAGTGAGGTGCATGATGTATTCCATGTGTCCCAATTACGACGGTATATTCCGGACCCGAGCCACATCCTAGACCATTCGAAATTGGTTGTTGGTACCAACCTTTCGTATGAGAAGAGGCCCGTGTCTATATTGGACCGGAGGGAGAAGATACTCAAGAACAAGACTATTAAATTAGTCCGTGTTGCTTGGGGTCATCACTCTCTAGGTGAGTCAACATAGGAGCGTGAGGACGACATCCGATCGCGATACCCCTACCTGTTTGACTCGTGAGGTATAATGTCTTTCTTATGCCTTACGTTTTCCCTTCCTTGCTTGCATTGTATGATTGTATGATTGAATTGCTTAGTATAACTTGCCTGTGCTTAATGTAACTTATCGTGACAATCTCTAGCTCCTTGATTAAATTCCAAGGACGAAATTCTTTTAAGGTGGGTAGAGTTGTCACCCTCATTTCCCGTATTTCCCGTATTTCGTATTTATACTCGTATCTGGATTTTGGCATGTATTTTTATTTTTCTCAACTTATAGAATTTCGGTATTTCTCGTATTTTGGGTTTTGACATGGCTCCGTTTTATTTGGATTGGGTTGGTTTGGTTTGGTTTATTGTGTATTGGAACACCTTAGCCTATACTCCACCCTCAACACACCACATCCCACCCTCTTTAGAACTCCACCAACCTTTTCTCTCCTCATAAACCTTCATTAATTTCTTCTTCTCCTTCCTCTACACAACACTCTTCTCCTTCCTCTCCACAACACCAACCCATAGGCAAGTGCTCCTTGCCACCACATGAGAACCCCATTTTATTTGTCCATTTGCTAGATTAGGATATGGTGATCAACATTAGAACTTGGTATTTTGTGATTTGGAGTCTCCATTGTTCTAGATCTAAGTTTTCCTATTTTCGGTTTTACATGGTTTTGATCTATTTAAGTTGGATTTTTATGGGTTTTGATGTTTCCATGTGGAAGAGAGTTTAATTCCACCCTGGTTGGAACTTTGGAAATTCGGATTTGGAGTTCGGATGGCCAATTTGTGATGCCTTGAAGTTTTGGGAGCCATTGGAGCTTCTTCTCAGCCATGGAGAAGAAGACCCTCCCCCTGCGTGCGTGCTTTTGCGCGTACGCAGCTCTCCTGCGTGCGTGCCCTTGCGCGTACGCAGCTCTCCTGCGTGCGTGCTTTTGCGCATACGCAGCTCCCTTACGTGCGTGCTTTTATGCGTACGCAGCTCTCTTACGTCGTACTTTTGGGCGTACGCAGCTCCCTTGCGTGCGTGTTTTTGTGCGTACGCAGCTCTCTGGCGTGCATGCTTTTGTGCGTACGTAGCTCTCTTGCGTGCGTGCTTTTGTGCGTACGCAGCTCTCTGGCGTGCGTGCTTTTGTGCGTACGCAGCTCTCTTGCGTGCGTGCTTTTGTGCGTACGCAGCTCTCTGGCGTGCGTGCTTTTGTGCGTATGCAGCTCTCTTGCGTGCGTGCTTTTGTGCGTACGCAGATCTCCTGCGTGCGTGCTTTTGTGCGTACGCAGCTCACCTGCATGCGTGCCCTTGTGCGTACGCTGCTCCCCTGACCTCTTGCTTAACCCATTGGCTTTTGGAGTATTGATTTTATTTCTCGAATTGGTTTCTCTTTTGTGGATTGAGTTTTCCTGAGATCTGTTCAACACAGCACGACCATCTTGACCCGATACGGCCTAACACGGTTTTCGAGTAATTGTTTATGGCTAGTACGGTTCTCGAGATTTTCTGTGGATTATGATTCTGGTATTCTCTGATCTCCTTGCTGGTGACCCAATGGGGTGTGCACCTTACTTGTAACTTGTATTTAATCCTTGTGACTCGATAACTTGATAGTGGCCCGTGGCGGCGCACTCCTGACTTGTAGCATGACTTGATAACTTAACGCTGTTGTGATGGCTAACTTAACTTGACCTGCTTTGACACCGTGGGTAGTTTTTCTTGCTTGTTTGTTAAATCCACTTGTCTTATCTTGCATCATGTCTAGGATGGGACTCCTGAGTACCACGGTCAGGAGTACCTACTAAAATGGATTAAGGCTAATAACTAGAATAACACAATAGTCATAAAGAGATGACACAGCTACAGGCAATCCCGTTACCTGGGCGCTCTTGGAATCTGTAGCCTGCCGACGAGTAGGACGCATTTCCAGCACACTGTCATGTGTTGCACCTTCTAAGTCACCTAAGGGTACATACATTTCCTGGACGATGTACCTACCAGAATTCAACCCCTAATTTTCGACCTGGGTAACCTGGATGGTCTGCAGGGCTTGTGGCTGTGGAATAATCTCACTGCATCTTGTTAGTAATTAGGCCTGTGATAACCCTAGTTAGTTAAAGTAGTAAGCCGTAGTATCTGCTCGGCCGTGAATGATTGAATGAGGTATAACCAGTCTAACCATGTCTTGATCCAGTACAAGATTGCTCCCTGTCTTGATTTCTTGCATTATTATCTTGCCGATAAATGCTGGGAAACCAAGTTCTGTTCAGATGAAGGGTTACAACCCCGGTCCTTGTTTGGTTTACGGGTTGTAACCTGGCTATCGGAATAGTTCCATGGTTATCTCGTCGTATATCACCCTGCCATGTTTTTCGTAAATTCTAGTTTTAATATTAGATTTTCTTGTGCTGATTGCTGGCTTTTGTTCTTATTTCGTGGCCCCCTTGTGGCACTTGCTCTTTCTGGGGTTGACCCAGCTGGTTTTGTGTGGCTAGATTTCGGAGCAGCTCCTGAGGATCTACCAAGCTTCCAGCCCAATGGTGACAACTAGACGAAACCCGGGCCAAGAGTGTGTTTTCCTTTTTGCCTTGTCCACTTCATTGTAAAACTATTCTTTTGAGGCGTTTAGCCGACGAGCACCTGTTAGCTCGATGCACTTTTACTTACTGTCTGCCTACGGGCTGTAAACATGATTAGCAAATCCTAGGGTTGATCATGTACGACTAAACTCTTGCTAGTCCTAACATTTTGTAACGACTAGCTTCATGATCAGCTGAATATGTAATATTTGGGACGCCTTATTATTGTATATTTAATGATCATACATCTTGCGACCTTACTTACTTGCTTGTGATTGAGACATTAGGCTTGTTCATGACCATAAGAGACTGTTGGCTTGTAGTAAACCCTCATATATCTAGACAGCCGTGACCGTATATCGAGGTGGTTTCCATTTCAATATACGTAGCTGGCTATGTCTGCCCCCGCTCTCCAGTATTTTGGTTCTGGGGCGTGACATTCCTGATGTTGTGAACTTAAAGGACTGAGTTCATGCAACCTGAATTAGTGTAGGTTTCAAATTGATTTCCCTTCCTTTGATTTTACTGATTCCTTTCATTGTTAATTCCTGTCTTGATTTCCTGTCACACACATATATTACATGGCATTCTCACTATTGTGATTTCTGGGATTAATGGAAATCTGTGGACTGAAGTTGGGGATGAGGTTGAACTGATTTTGGTTGGTTTAGGATTTGAATATATAGAGGTATATATACACAAATGTTGCACAATGGTCACATGAATTGATTTCCTATTCCTATGTTTATAAAACCTGAGAACTTCACTTAGTAATTTACTGTTTGGATGATAATCTTAGATTGCATTACCTGTCATTGATTTACAATGTAAGGGAATCATGAGTACCATATTAAATGGTTCACATAGTTCACTGTCTTATTTTTGTTCCTGTCAACACACTCTATATCCTGATGAGACACACACAGGTACACCCTTTCACTGTCACTTGAGTTCAATCCTGAGTTCACTGTATATACACATACATTTCTGTCTTAAATTCCTGCACACTGTATATACATATATTTCCTGTCTTATTTTCCTGCATATGTTACAAAACACACACTGAATCCTATTCCTAAAAACACATGTTCCTGTCATGCATTGCCTACACTATTGTAATACCAATCACATAACTTCCTGTTTTCCTGCACACTCACATCCTATCACACAGGTTCACAACCACAGAAATCTGAGATAGTGTAGGATTAATATGTTATGAATTCCCTTCCTTTTTACTGAGTTGTTTAATATTTAGAAAATCTGAGATTGAGATAGGTTCATGAATTGATTCCTGTTTTAAAAATCTGATATTATTGTGTTTGTTTGGGGCTCACTCTCACACTTTTCCTGTGCACTGTCCTCACAGTCCCCTCACCCACTCTCACACTCACATCCACACACACATTGTAATTCCTGTACACAGAATCCTCTAGCACACACACACCCTCTCAATATATCCTATTGTAGATATATATAAATGTAATGTATATATATAATGTAGTGTATATATATAATGTAATGTGCATATATATAAGTATCAAATACATATAATTGTGTGTGAACTATATATGTGTATTCTTATATATGTGTGTATGGTTAGATTACACAATATATATCATGAGTGTTAGGTTTTAGATATAGAATTGACTTGTGTATGTTTTAGTGATGGCCTATAGGCATGATATAGCTTATGGCCTGTATGTGAGTCATTTTGACTGGTGAGCCTAGTTTGGGCTTGTACAGCCTTGTTAGACCTAGAATAGACTTGCTAGACTAGTGTAGACTTGTTTGACCTAGTTTGACCATAGTTAACCTAGTTTGACTTCTAGGGTTGACCAGAGTTGACCAAGAGTTGACTTTGACCTAGTTTGACCTAGACTCATGTAGAATGCATAGTAGATCTTCATTTATCATTTTAGACTTGTTGTGACTTGTGCTGTTCTGATAGGAGCCAGACACCACTCCTCGGACAGTACTTTTCAGTTGGACACTCAGATACCAGGCGAGTACATTCTCTGATCATTTCATATCATGTTTAGGATTATATTTCCTGCTTTAGACTATCTTACTTGATGCTGACACGTTGGAACACGGATTGGTACTATATGGATCCCTTCATGAGATGTTATCCTTCTCGGGAGCATCAGATACTTTTGTCTCATGTGTGTTTTACTTACATCACGTATCTTATGCTTCTATTATCATGAATCTTCGGGAATCAGCTAGTGACTCATGTACCCTCATGATCACCGAGCCTTCACGAATCAATTCATGAATCACCCTATACGGATAGTAGTTTAGTCACGAATCTTAACGTAACTTGACTGGATCCTTGTGTATTGATTGGGGTACGGGGGAGTATGAATGGTCATGTAATAAATATCCAAAGTAGTGTAGTCATGAATCACTCTTAGTGTAGTCATGAATCAGTCCTAAGCCATTCACATGTTCGTCTGTACTCTAAATCTCTAGCACTATCTCTCTTTTATATATCATAGATATTACTTACTGTCTCTTTCTCTTATATTATGCTATTCTTCAGTTTCCTGTATTTTATTCTCTAGCATGATTATACTTCCTTTCATGTTATAACTTGTTGAGATGTATTGTGCTCGCTCCTGTCCTGACTGGACCTGTTGAAATATTACAGAGGATGAGGACGAGGCTGGCTGCCCCACCTATTATGGGGCTACCCTAGATGATAGTACAGACTTGGACCAGCTGCAGGAGCCCTTAGCTGTGGACGACACTCCTCTAGACTAGGATGTCTTTATTTATATTTATTCTGGATGATTGTATATATTGATACTTGGATTTGGGATATGTATTTATCTTAGACACTTAGACTCTCTGTTGTACTTGGGATTTCCTTTTATTTCAGCAGTTTATCTATCTATGATTCCATCTTATCTTCTGCCTTAGTTTGTGATTGAGTTTACTTATGCTATGTCACCCCCATTCGGGGAGTATAAACTGTTAGCTTTATATTGTTAGATGTTGTGACCTAGGATAGCATTCTATCGCCGATACTGCGGCGTAGGCTGGACGTACCCACGTCTCGTGCCCTTACTATAGGGTGCGGGTCGTGACAACTTAACAGTTATCTCTATACTCTATAAATAGAGTTCCAAATTACTTTCAAAGGATGACTAATGATCATAATCTCCAGAGCACTTGCTGCAACACTCTCCAAAGGCTATCTTCTTCGACATCGCATCGTCCAAGGGATAAAGTGATCATCTTCTGATCAGATTCCTATAGTTGTACTTCCCCAGAAATCAATTGTACTCTTATACTTTTTTCTTAGTTTGTAACCAAATTTTCGTTTTTGCAAACAGTAGCAGGCAAAAAATCTGAAAAAATAAGGTTTCCATTCAGGAATGGAACAAGAACATTCTAACAGTAGTTCCAATAATTTGACAAAATCTATAAAACAGTAAATAATACTTTAATACATGATAGTGTATAAACATGGAATCATGGTATGAAACATGTGAGTAAAAGCAGAAGAGCATAACATTCAAGACAAGGAAGTAACTGTAATAAAAGACTGAAACATGAACTATAATATAGCAAGACTACCTCTAACTAGTGAGTTAAAATACACTTTCGACATGTAAACGACTAAGGGATAAATCCGGCACCCCGCACATGATGTGTGCAACTGCTATCAGACACAAATAAACAAATGAGATATTTTTGGGTATGTCTACATGTCTACTAATGTATTTCTCCGTCCGACTAGTACTCATGGATCCAAATAGGCCACGAAGACGATAAAACATTGGTCATGAACAACATGTAAAGAATCCATAATTACTACCTCGTGTGATCATCGTGTCAAGAATTAATAAAATTAATGTAAGACAAATACTACATACACAAATCATAGAAGTTATTAAACATGAAAACTATCATAAAAGTACTCGCGTGGGATTTTTAGCTGGTGAAATCGATAATATCAACCATTCAGTATGCTACAAAAGCCAAACTCACACAACAGTCTTCGGATGCTGAAACAGACATCACCAACATGTTTGGTATGAAAGAAATGTCTAAAAATACCTACCCAAAAGTCCAATTCTGGACACAGGGGCAAAATCATATAGCTGCTGCATAAAGCTATGGGGGGGGTCGGCTCTTTGGGTCTGGGGAGGTTTTTGGTTTTTTTATTCTTTCTTTTTCTTTTTCTTTTTTTTTCTTTTCCTTTTATGTAATTATTTTATAAACAATATAATATAATAGTTACTTAATGACAAAAATCTTAATAATAATTCTAAAAATATATATATATATATATATAAAATATATATATATATATATATATATATATATATATATATATATATATATATATTTCTGTGAAAGTTATCTAGTTTATAAATCATGTAAAAATATTTGATCAATATTAATCGCCAGAAAAATATATTATAACTTCTAAAACTTCTAATAAAAGAATTTCATATAGATTAATAATTGTTTCTGTGAAAAACTACTCATTTCATAAAACATGTTTAAAATGTTTGTTATGATTAATATTTACTTCTAATAAAATCGCATTTAACAATCAACTTAATTATTCTATATATTTACCAATAATCAATAATAATAATAGTAATAATATCAATACTAATGATAGCAAAATAAGTTAAACTTATGATTGGTGTACATACAATGTATATATGCGGATACTCCTATACTATATTCTAATAATATATTTTTAAAATATACAATAAATAATGGTTTACCATAAATATATATAATATCCTTTGTAAAGATAATTAATCCAAGATAACAAAATTATATGCACTAATATAGCAATATCCCAAAAATCATTTATACTAATTTTATTTAACTGGAAAATAGTCTTAATAAATTCAGGGAAGGTTTCTCCACAAAAGAATATTTATTAAATATTAATGACATTTTATATAAACATAACATTTATCTATGAAAATAAAATAATGGATCATTAGAATTAAATCACCAAAACATACATACAATTTACATCTTCATGGACCTTTTTGGACGCACTACCTGAACTATATGGCCTGGGTTGGGTTCGGGTCATGTCCGGGCTAAATGGGTACAATCGGGTCTCCTAAAAGTCAAATAATAAATAATTAAAACGTATATAGAGGTAAAGACGCAACTTTGACTGGTTTTCCTAGTTAGAACACACATATGGATCGACCTTCCCTACCATGGCTAATACACTAGTCAAAGCACGCCACTGTACGTTTATGTAATTGAGAGTATATGTATACAAATATTTTGGAGTATATATTATATGCATATAAATTCGAGTATATACACAATTTTTCTTTCCCTTCTAAAATCATAAAGGCAACCCACCATCCCTAATGGACACACATTTCCTTTCTTTTTTTCCCTTCAAACTCCCAGCCAACTCCACCTATAAAACCCTGGCCCAACACAAGAACCCACCCTATAAGCCTAAGCTAAGAGGGTTTAGGTCGGACGGGCAACGTAAACCCGTTGTCCTTAACATGTAGTGCCTCGTTCCCACATCGTGCCCCGTTTTCGCCTACGGGGTGCGCGAGAAAGGAACACTGTCGCTACCGATTCAGTCGAAACTGATAGATTGGATTGATTGAATCGGTCGAACGGGAACGATTGAATTATGATTATTTTCTCGTTTTGGAAAGGCTTCTTCGAAATCAAGTCCCATATTCAGTGGGTTGTGCGTTGAGGATAGAATTTGCGGCTGAGTCGGGAGAGACCTTCCGTTGCTTTGATTTTTATGCCGTACTTTCTCTTTGGCTTTGGTTTTCGTGAATGCGTTTTCGTGAATATTTTCGATGGTTTTTACGGCTTGCGTTTTTGAACTTTACATTCGTTTCAAAACACCTTGAATGGCAAAGTATTCTAATCGGTTGCTTATGCGATTTCAGGTAATCGCATAGGCGACGTCTAAGCGCGGCTAACCAGTCCCTCGCCTCAATATAGACTAACCCTCGGGTTTCAAATCAAATATGAAACACAAAATGTATGCTTGTATTAATAGTATAGGATCAATAAATTGTTGTACGATTCTTTATGAGACAATTGTAGAACTGTTATATATGAAACTGATGCATGCTTTCTTATGCTACATTTACTTAGTCTTATGCAAAACAATGAATCGATTAACGAATATCGCAACGATAAGGCTAAGTTTTAAAGAAGAATATTACGGTCATTGGACAACTTTGCACAAGGTGTAGTTTTCTTGAACGGTTGCCTAGGCTAAGGAACCGATTCAGCCTGGGGGGAACGAGTATAGCAAGTTCCAACAGGACTGGAACGGGTGTTTCGAGAACTTTCGTATAGGGCTCGCTACCCACCGCGAAAGGGTCGCCGTCTAAACCAGCTATAATCTATGATGGCTTGACATTGCCAGTGACCTTCACACCCATTCACTGCTTGAAATAATACTCGTGACACGGGATGAATATGGACAACTACTCAATATATAAGATTTCAATATGCTTGCCTCTTACCATATTAATATGCAAATTAATCAGGATGGTTAGAAAGATTATAAAATATCTAACATGTTTTATAAAACTGCTTGAACAAATGAGAGCTTAGATTCTAAATTAGCCACTCACCAGTACATGTGATCGTACTGACCCTCGCTCTTTACAGTACGAACCAGGAGGAACGCGGCAACCAGCCAATGCAATATTCATATTTTGAAGCTTCGACCGCACGTTGAAGACTCTCGCTGAACAAACTTTTAAAGACTCTCTACAACAGTCCAAGAAGATGTCTCGGCTTCCCTCTATCCCAGGTGGCTAGAATACTTTTGTTGTAAATTAGTGGATGTATTGAATGGAACGACTATCTCATCGACGTTCATTTTGTAATCAAGTCATGTTATAAGCCCGCGCGGCATGATTGTAATAGAGTCTTGTAATATGATGTCTATTATCAATAAAATGCAAAATATCTGTCTCAATATGTGTTGTTCAATTTTTTTGCGTACTCTCTTGGATGTTGTGTTTCGAATAACCTTATGACTATGCCTTATGTGATCACAACCTAGGTTCGCACGGCATTACGCCTTGGAGACGATTATCGATTCTTTAAAATCGGGGCATGATATAACCCGACCCACCAATTTTGAAAGCACAATATTGTGCTTCTTCCCAAATCACCCCCATGGCACGCGCAAGCCTGCTGCAGCTGCTGCGAGGCCCTGCCAAGATACAAATGTGGCTAGGCATGCACGTATGGCCCGCCCACAGTTGGCTGGCAGCTTCTACTTCCTTCCTCTATTCTTATTCTCGTCTTCCACCTTCTCTCTATACTTCTCCATCTCCACCTCTTCATTTTCTTCTTTGCCTTCTTCTATCCTCCTTGTTGTACAGTGGCAGACCGCACAACCAGCAGCACAAGGGGCCCTCCATGCTCATCGTTCTGGCTGCCACCGTGTACGCGAATGTCGTACGTGTGTGCCAGGATGGTGCAACGACATTAGCAGCAGGCACACACGAAAACAGTAACAACAGCGACGGTATGGCGATGCCAACCACCGTCGTACGGCTTCGTGCACCGCTGTGACCACTACCCATAGCTCGACGACCCCCTGGCGAACACCTCCAAGCAGCGACCCTCCTTTCCGATATGTAACAGAGGCTATTCGTCCATTTTGTATGAGATTCTACCGTGACGCGTGCAAATTCAAGTCGAGAATCGTATTTCGGGACAACGACTTTGCACATATTTTTCGAGAAATCCTACTATTGGATCGTCGATCCGATTCTTCCATCTCAATCTCAGTATATACCCCTTCACTCACTTGAAATTTCAACTGTTAACTCAATTGTTTGATAGATCAAAACTGACCACCAAATTGCCTCTTTAAATCACGTTTATTTTGGACAGTTTCATAGAGCCAACTTTACGGATTGGTTTCTCTCTCATCGAAGCTCTAGTTGACGAACCACCAACTCTGCTGCGTAGCAAATATAACCACTTTCATGCTATAAAAATTTCAGCTTCATAATATATCATTTGGTTAGTTGAAATTGATACCAAAGTTGACGTCTCGATCGTAATTTTCAACTTATAAAACTCTATTTTTGGAACCGGGACTCTGGATTCCAATTTTGACACCACCAGTGGAATAGTGGCATCGTTCTACCTCAGACTCATATATAATTTATTGAGTTTGGAGCAACGTAGCTCTGACACGTATTACGGTACAAATCGGGTCCCACAGCCAGGGTCAGTAGGTTATTTTGAGATCAGCTCATCAGAATCCAATTCTGGATATACAATTGGATTCATATCATCATTCTGGACTCATTAACATATACTTTGCTAGATTTAGTGGACTTTGGCTCTAGCACACATTTCTGTGCAAACCGGATTCCAAAGTCCGGGTCAACGGGTCATTTTGAGAACAACTCATCGAAATCCAATTTGGATAAATCGTTGGGTTCATATCATTATTCTGGACTCGTGGATATACAGTTTGCTAGGTTTAGAGGACTTTTATCCTAACATATTTTTTGGTGCAAGTGGGTCCAACGGTAGACCGTAATTTGATACAAAATTACTGTTTTGTCCCTGTGTCCAGAATTGGACTTATAGATAGTCTATCCTAGCTATTTTTATTATTTTGGAAGCATTGGTGATGTTTGTTTCAGCATTCGGAGATGTATATGAAGTCCCATTATTGTTGCTTTTACTTGGTTTGAGGCTTTCGCCTGTAGGACATCATCAGATCATTGCCTCACCCCGAGGCAAGTATACTTTGCCACTATATCATTTCTCTTGTTACAATTTTATGTCTTACTATTTCATTAATGCTTTATATTGTGTGTCCAAATATGACTCTGGGTGCAACCAACGAGATACGTTGGTCGTTAAAGTTAGCCTAGTCCATTAGAGACTACCTATGTACTGCAGAGCGGATACACTAGTATCTTGCTGGACCATGACACATGCTTGGACACGGTGATGTGATACAGAGATACATGACACATACCACCGCATTGATCATCAGTACGACCAAGACGTGCGACGGTATAGTTCATGCTAGATGCTTTTATTATGACACATTAGGCCTCGCACTTGGGATTGTGCGTGTCATGGAGTCGACTCGCTCTAGATACATTGGGTATAGAGGAAAGTTACTAGATAGAGGGGCTGCTATTGGTATTTGTGGTTGACAGGGGACGGTTCGGACGAACCCTACTGCAAGATCATCTCTTGTTAGGAGAGCTCCATTCGTCGAAAGTTGTCCTCATTTGTATTTACACATAGTTGATAGATAGAGCACCCTTGATTCTTTATGTTTTTTCATTATTTATAGTGACATGTATATTATGTATCTTGTTACGTCCTCTGAGGACCTGGTTTCCTTCTAGGTTGGCTGAGTAGGTTTGCAGAGTTCTTGTCGGATATTTGTTGAGAACCCATTTCATTATAGGTATAAACTCTTCAGTAGTATACATGTTTCATTTCTATATTTCATACATGCTAGATTTGCGTAGTATTTATAGACTCTTTTACTCTCGAGTCTACTCGAACTAGTATGATTATTGGGTTGCAGACTAGTATTCATATTTTTCTTTCTTTATGCTTCTGTTATATGGATTGAGATATAGAGTTGATATAGTGATATTTATTCCATTTTAAACAGATTATACGTATTCGAGTCCGACCAGAGTCTGGTTGAATACGTAGCTGGCCAATGCCACGTGGCTCGGTCCCACGTATTTTGGGACTAGGACATGACACCTATAGATTTTTGTTTAGAGATTAATTAATTATTTAGTTTAGCTAATTGATTGCTAGTATTAATAATTGGTTAATTACTAATTAATAGATTAGTTTCTAACTAATGGGTTAGTTAGTTCAATTAGGTGTTAGTTATTTCTAATTAAGAATTAGTTACTAATTACCTGATTAGTTATGGATTAGTTAGTATTGGTGGTTAGTTACTCAGTAGCCTTCACTAATTGTCATTAGATCTACTACAAATTATATTGTATGCAACTAAGGCTTGGGGAACACTCCAACTATTTCTATTAAAATATTGGGGACCTCTTAATATTTTTATTACATAAAATATTCCTACTCACTATCTCTCCTCTTTTTGCTGTCCGACCATGTCGAGTCGCCGCCGAGCGCTGTCATGCTCAGCCTAGTCTTGACCACCACTCCGACGAAGTCCTCACCGCCTCACCGCCTTCGCTCCCCTTTACCCGACCTACAGTGACCACACTACACCAAAATGGACGATTTACAACAGTTAGAGCTGTCCAATAACGACGTATTAAAACTGTCATTGCATTCTCGACAGATTGAAACCGTCGTTTAACATCAAAATCTATTTTACCAAATAGTAGGTTTGGATTTGACAAATTAAAACTGTTGTTTAAATTAAAATTTTGTTGAAAATTTTAAATCCCTAATCCATTAAAAATTTGGCTCCATAATTTTTCGTCCAAATTCGTCTCCCCTCCCGCTGGAACCTTCTCAAAAAATTACTTTCTCTTCTTTTTCCTCTTAAAACTTCTCCTTTTAGAACCCCACCTCCCCCCACTTGAACCTCAGGTATTTCTCCTTCTAGAAAACTTTTCTTCTCAACACTCTCTTTTTTCTTCTCTATGTGTATGTGGGTTTGGGTTAGAAAAGAGAAGAGGTGTCTACGACGGCGGTGTTTGAGGCGGCGTACGTCTGCGGTGGCGATAATATATGGTGGTAGTGGTGGGCTGCGCCAACCTGATCGAGATGATGAGGGTCGTAGGCACCGATGCAAATGTTTGGGGTCATCGAAGCCCATGTCGTGGATGGCACGGTGGTTTTGCTCCATGGTTCGGTCGGTGTCATCGGAGAGGATATAGGGGGAAGGGGGTAGTTGGTGATGAGGGTGGCGATCTGGGATTCGGTGAAGCCATGGTGTTTGAGGAAATTACGGACCTAGTGTGATCAGACCAAAAAATGAACTATTCCCAAATCCTTTTCTAGGACCTAACTTCCAATTCTCTACGATAACTCTCAGGTATCTGATCGAGTCTATAGCTATGTATCCTAATGTAATTAATAATATAGAATAGGCTTTTCTCTTGCAAGCGTTCCCCATGTCGTGGTATGTATTCTCATGTTCAGTAATTTTGCAACATGCCTGCCTCTGACTAAGTTCTCTTCATTGTGCTTGCATATGAAGCTTGGTTTATATATGATCTTGAAATTAATATGCAAAAAAATTTTGTTATGGCTAATTGGTGTTTGATGAAACTTGTCTCTTAATTTATCATCATCATCATCATCATCATCATCCAAGTCTTCTCCAGTAGAATATGGTTGTCTAGGGATACTTATTTTGCATGTTTCATCAATTGTGGTAATTTGTTCAAACTCTTATATATTCTTATTTGTAGCTATGATTCCTACTCGTTTTCAGTGATTCCAGCAATGGGGGAGCTTGTAGCTGGTGATCTGGACTCTTACCAGTACTTGGTTGAGAGTATTTGTCGTTTCCCTAAGCAGGTAGATACTGTAGATTATTTGTCTTCCAACTTCTTATATTTTTTTACCCCCATGGGTATTACCTGGAAACATGCATTTATGTATTATTGTATGTTTGGAGTTCCATATTCTGGTTGATGCTTATATTGTTAAGGTATTAGTCAAATGAAGCTTCATCTTTTCCCCACAAATGTTAGTTGATCAAGTTTTCCCATATTGATTTTCATATTTTATACATATGTTGTCATACTACAGAGTCATTTGTCCTTCATTAGCCTGTTGTTGTTCTTAATGACATCCTCCTATATGGGCTGCATTACCAAATGGACTCCCATGGGATTATTGTTGACTAAAATACTTGATACAGAGAAGGTATATAAAGAATTGAGGGGAAGGTGGAAAATTAGTTTTATCAAATACAAAATTATTCTCTGCTTATGACCGTCCAAGAGGTTTTTTTCTCAATTCCTTCCTCTTATTAATATATGATGTGCTATGCTCCATATAATATCTAATCCTCTGTACTAACCTTTGACATACAGCACCAAACTCTCTATATTCGATAAGAAAAGATTACCATCACCACACAATACTACATCATCACTAACTTCTCTGACCACTCTCCTCCCCCTGCTCCTCATCACCACCATTCGAGACACCAACACTCCCCGTCTCCGACCAACCGCCCGCGTGGCTGCCCACCACCACCAGGCCATCACCTCTCAACTCCACCATCAGAGATCACCTAAGTTACTCAATATCACCTCCACACTGATTCCCCACCCCATCCAACTGAATGCCACCACCACCATCGTCATATGCATCTAACCACCGTCATCAACTTCTATCCTCCATCTTGCCACAACACTAATACCACAAACCCAAAAATCGTAGACTACATCATCAAACACTCACATGGAATCTGCGCCATCACCGTGCTCACCCCCGTCGTCCCTGACAAGCATCGACTCTGCCTCTATTCAATGGCGCTCCGTCGATGACGACTGCTGCGACTTAGATCGGGCAGACCTAGACAAATCTGGGTCACCGCCACCTCCGCCCGAGCGCCGCCGACGCCTGGAGCCAGATCTGGTTCGTGGACTCGTCGCCATCGACCGGAGTTAGGGTCCGTTTGGTTTGCAGGATTGGACAACATAATGTAATTGACATTACGTTGTCAATCTAACTCGGGTGTTTGGTTGGACAAAAAAAATTAGATGTAATGTAATCGCGATTACAAGTTTGATTACATTACATCAGTTTCTTCTAAACTCAATTACATCATAAAACCTATGTAATCGCAATTACATTACAACTTAAGCGGAAGGTTGGTATGCTATAATTTTGTTTTTTTTTGTTCGTTTTTGGTCATTTTTGTTGTTTTTGTTTGTTTTTGGTCATTTTTGTTCGGCATTTGTCGTTTTTATTCGTTTTTTGTCATTTTTGTTCGTTTTTTGGTCATTTTATGTTATTTTGTTTGTTTTTTGTCGTTTTTGGTCGTTTTCGTTCGTTTTTGGTCGTTTTTTTGTCACTTTTTGTTATTTTTTTCCATTTTTGGTTGTTTTTGTTTGTTTTTTGTTCGTTTTTGTCCTTTTTTGTTGTTTTTGTCCGTTTTTGTCGTTTTTGTTCGTTTTTTGTCATTTTTGTTCATTTTTTGTTGTTTTTGCTTTTTTTGTCGTTTGTTGTTGTTTTTGTTCGTTTTTTGTCATTTTTGTTCGTTTTTCGTTGTTATTGTTTGTTTTTGTCGTTTTTGTCATTTTTTGTTGTTTTTTGTCCTTTTTTGTTCGTTTTTTTGTCGTTTTTGTTCGTTTTTATGTAATTTTTGTTCGTTTTTTTTTTTCATTTTTGTTCGGTTTTTTGTCGTTTTTGTCCTTTTTTTCGTTTTTTGTAATTTTTTTTCGTTTTTGTCATTTTTGTTCGTTTTTTTGTTGTTTTTGTTTTTTTTTTGTCGTTTTTGTTCTTTTTTTTGTTGTTTTGTCCGTTTTTTTGTCGTTTTTGTCATTTTTGTTCGTTTTTGGTTGTTTTTGTTTGTTTTTTTGTCGTTTTTGTCCTTTTTTCTTTTTGCCCTTTTTTATCGTTTTTGTTCATTTTTTGCCTTTTTAAATGGTTTTTGGTCAATTTTTTACGGTTTTTTTATCGTTTTTGTCGATTTTGCACATTTTTTGCCATTTCTGTATGTTATTTATCGATTTTTGTCGATCTTGTATGTTTTTGACCATTTTTCACGTTTTTATCGTCTTCTATCATTTTTGGTCGATTTTGCATGTTTTTTGTCACTTTTTTTAATCCTTTTTTGCTTTTTTTTGGGTTTTTTTTCACTTTTTTTGGTCGTTTATGCTCGTTTTTTTTTGTTGTTTTTGTCGTTTTTGTTCCCTTTTTTGTCGTTTTTTGATTTTTTTCTTTTTATTATTTTTTTTATTTTTTTCTTTTTTCTTTTGAAATTTTTGAAATTTTGTATCGATCAACTTTTTAAATTTTATGTTTTATTTTAAAAAATATTAAATTAAAAATTCAATTACATTACATGGTAAACCAAACACATGAATGCAATTAACATTACATTACATGGTTTGATTACATGTTTCAACCAAACATAGTAATGTAATTGTAATTCCATTACATTACAAACTCAATTACATTACAAATCCAATTCCATTACGATTACGATTACATTACAATGAACCAAACGCAACCTTAGTGTCTCCGTCGCGCATCACTCCGATGAGCAGCTTCCTCTGACCGCTACAGCCAACAATCGCCAGATCCGGGTTGACTGTCACCTCAACCGAACCTCCACCACCGCAAGTCGACACCTCCTCACCGTCGGATTCATCCGCTTTGATCTAGATCTGGTCGAACTCACAGCTGCGAGAAGGTCCACCGCCGAGGAGTGAGGTGAGCACACTCGTCTTCTTCCTCCTCTTCTTCTTTTTTCTTCTTGGATTCCTCTTTATTTTCTTCTTCCCTTTCATTTCTCTCGAAGAGTAGAGAAGCAGCAGTAGCTTCTCCCTCTCCTTAGTTTTTTAGGGTTTTAAACCCTAATGTTAAGTATCTATGGGCTCAGCCCATTTAGTTTATTATTCAGTTTAATTTAGGATATGTGGGCTTAGAGCCCAGTGATGGTTTAGGTTAGGTTTAAAACCTAACAATGTAGGCTTGGGCTCATCCCATCTTCTGTTGGGCTTTGGCCAGTTTATTTAATTATTTGGCAGAGGGCTGGGCTCAGAGCCCAGCAACTAATTGTTGTGTTATTAATTTTTACCAATAACGATTGGACTGGGATTATTTCTTATTATTTCTCTTCTTCTTCTTCTTCTTATTATTATTATTATTATTATTATTATTATTATTATTATTATTATTATTATTATTATTATTATTAGTACTACTACTAGTAGTAGTAGTAGTAGTAGTAATAGTAGTAGTAGTATATACAAATATGTTTTGCCAAAATATATAAAGATTATTTTACTAATATTTAGATCTTAAGTAATATTTCATAGGACTTGTTATAGTTTTCTATTGAAAACTACTTTTAGCTAGTGTGTAGTATTTAAACTAATGATTGTTTTACTCAAAAATTGTTTTATATAGTTAAATCTATTATGCCTTGCTATAATATAGTTATTTATAAATATTTTGATATAGAGTTTAACTTTTACTAAAATTATTTAATATTCTAGAATTAATTAGGTTGTTCATAAATAGTAGTTTACGATTAGCAATATTTAGCTAAAATAGTCATTCTATGCCATTGTCTAGAATCTAAACAATTCTTAGCCCAATTCTAGCTGGACATTTACTTTTCTATTCTCGATCTTCCAGAGCAAGGCAAGTACTTCTATGATTTTGACTCATTTAATTCATGTCATAGTCTTTCATATTGGACACATTGTTACAGGACATGGTATTATACTCTGGTTCATAAGCTTTACTGGTATCTGGGGGAGGAGAAATACTACAGATATATGACCAAAGCCTAACCTACGACATTGCATGATAGCTTAGGTCTTACATTGTACACGTGGGATTCTAAACCGTACTATTGCTTGTGCTTCATGATCTTTCTCCAGCCGATCACATATTTTAGTAGCTATTTCAAATCACATGTCAGGATCTTTTACTACATGTTCATGTTCAGTTTAGATTATGCATTTACAGTTTCATGTTTATCATGTTTTATTGTTTCTTTTCATTGTTCACATGTCGTACTTGTTTTATTATTGTAGAATGTATTTTGCTCCGCTCCTGACTGGATATATTGCAGGTGAACTTGAGGCTATATATTCTACTTTCTATGGGCGGGAGCCCAAGACCTTAGCAAGATGACACCATGATACAGGACCTAGGACTTATTGCCGTCTTTTAGCTTTAAGTTTCGTTTTGTATTAGATATTTTACTTTTGGACATTGTATTATGGTGTACTCTGGAAACGTAATAGATGATGTGACTGGATTCTATCTTATATTGTGGAGTTCTTTAGATACTTAGTATAGCTTACTACGTTGAGTCTACAACGTAGGCTGGGTGAGTCCGACTCGTATCTGATTATTCGGGAGCGGGTTGTAACACTTGTACAAATATGTGTTAACGACTCAAGACACAACGCCACACCTCGTCCTGAAGCACATGTCTCTGCTATAGACAAATCTTAGGCTTCATGATTGTGCTGCATAACATGTACACCTTTCTTGACTCATTTATGCCGTGCTTACATTTCTTGTGACTCAACCGACACCATGCATGCAGATTGCCGCTCAACATACCAACTCATCTATATGAAATATCACGACCCCCAAGCCTACTTGGACTTTGTAGTCTGGTGTAAAGAAGGTCGTCCGGTGTAACACCCCTAAAATTTTAATTTTTTTATTTATTTGACTTAAATAGAATTTTTGGAATTTATAATTATTTTTATTTAAATAGTTATTATTATAGAAGGCCTTAGTCATGGTTAAGTTTTGGAGTACTCGATGATTAAGAATTTTAGCATGGAGAGTGTAGTCGTGTGCTTCGACTAGTGTTTTATCCATGGTAGAGAAGGCCGAGCCATAAGTGTGTTCTAACTAGAAAAACTAGTCAAAGTTGCGGCTTGACCCCTATAAATGAATTAATTCATTATTTATTAAGATTATTGACTCTTAGGAGACCCGTTTGTACCAAACCAGCCCAAACTGGACCCGAACCCAACCTAAACCCATGTAGATATGTTATGAGTGCAAGGGCGCCCATGTACATATTATATATATATATATATATATATATATATATATATATATATATATATATATACTCTTAGGAGACCCGATTGTACCAAACCAGCCCAAATTGGACCCGAACCCAACCTAAACCCACGTCGATATGTTATGTGTACAAGGGCGCCCATGTACACACACATATATATATATATACATATATATATATATATATATATATATACATATATATATATATATATATATCATAATTTATTTTATTGCTCTATTATTTATTTTCATGGATATTTGTTATAAATATTATATACATGTTATTGACTTTTTTTATAAATAATATTTTATTTTTAGAATATTGGTTAGATTTTTCGTGGAGTAGTAACCATAGGAGTATAGATGTATCTTTCTATACTTAAAAGGTATATATAGAGTAAGTATGGAAAAAAAAAAGATAAGAAAAAAAGGTATTTTATTGAAGTACTATTTATTTGGGATTTTATATGCTAATAAATAGAGTCTTATTTATATAAAATTTAGTCTATGGAATTAATAAATATATATGTTAATTATTTTGTTTAAGTTATCCTCTAAATCTTGCTTGTAAATATAGTATATTGTGTATATATATATTTATCATACATGTATATGTAGATATACAAATACATATAAGGAAATATATATATACATACATATATACATACATACATATATATATATATATATATATATATATATATATATATATATATATATATATATATATATATATATATATATATATATATATATATCCCCAAGATTATCTCTGAGAAGCAAAGCGGATTCGTTCGAGGAAGAAACATCCAGGACAATATCATGCTGGCCCAAGAATTAATCACATGCATGAAATTTCCAGTGAGGGGTGGCAACATAGCTGTTAAAATCGACATGGAAAAAGCTTATGACAGACTTGACTGGCAATTCATGATTTGGGTCTTCAGAGCTTTCGGATTCTCGGAAACCTGGACCAACATCGTCTGGAGATCCATTAGCAACTCCTGGTTCTCCACGGTCATCAACGGCCATGCTGAGGGATTTTTTAAATCTCACCGCGGGGTGAGACAGGGCGATCCCCTATCCTCTATAATTTTCATCATTGCAGCAGACGTCCTGAGCAGAAATCTCAACAACATGGTCAACATCCCCAACTTTCAGCACTATCACACATCCAGTGGTTGCCCTATCATCACCCATCTAGCATTCGCAGACGACTTACTCATTTTTTTCTCGGGGGAAGAAGGAGCGGTGGCCGTGGTTCACAACACCCTGACAAGGTACTCCAGATGCTCCGGCCAGAAAATCAATCACTCCAAGAGCGTCATCTATGCCCACCACAACATCAACAGGGAGCACGCCAACAACCTCTCCATCCTAACTTCCTTTTCGGTGGCCAAGCCCCCATTCACCTACCTCGGGTGCCCTTTAGTGTACGGGAAATCCAACGTCAGAATCTTCCAAGACTTGACCTCCAGAATCAGGAAGAAATTGGATGGGTGGCATAATGCCACTTTATCCCCAGGTGGCAAGATGATCCTCATCAAGCACGTGCTTTCCTCCATCCCCATCCACACCCTAGCCGCATGTTCTCCACCCATTAAAGTTCTTTCATCGATAGAACAGATCTTTTGTAACTTCTTCTGGGGGCACAGCAACGGCCTAGATAAGCATCACTGGGCCAGCTGGGAATCGATGGCTCTCTCGACTAGCGAGGGGGGTCTGGGATTCTCCAAACTCACTCACATAGTTAAAGCATTCTCGATGAAACTATGGTGGAACCTCCACACGAACAACAACTTATGGAGCAGGTTCTTGAAAGCTAGATACTTCAAACATATCCATCCCTCCATGGCCATTTCGAATTACAGATCCTCGGCGTCCTGGCGCCGCATCCTCTCAGGCCGCGACCTTGCCGAGCCGACAATGAGACTACAGTTGGGAGCAGGCGAGTCCAACCCATTCCTCGAGTGCTGGACGGGTGACTGCATGATCCTGGGTATTTTCGAATCCCCGATAGACAGTAGGATTAGAGACCTATGGAACCCCACTACAGACGACTGGAACTGGGACCAAATTCGTGAGTGGTCCGGAAACGAAGCGGCGGACAGTATCAGGGAACGGGGACTTCGCATTGGAGTCGGAGCGGATGTGTTACGATGGTCCCCCGAGGCGTCTGGGACATTCTCAGTGCGATCAGCGAGATCCACGATCCGGGAAGTCGTCCAGCCGCACCTCCCCATAGCCTACTACGGGCATTCCTGCATCCCTAAGAAGTGGTCCTTCCTATTGTGGAGAGTCCTCAGACAGAAGCTGCCGACAGATGACATCCTTAACACCATCGGGTTTAGCTTAGCATCTGCTTGTTCCTGCTGTTCCGACCGACAGTCGAAAACCATCGATCACATATTCCGTCAAGGGGCTCTGCCAGACAGGACTTGGTCGACCCTTAACCAACTTTTCTGCTTGGAGCAGGACGGCGAATGCTTCCACGATCTTCTGGCTTCCTGGGGCTCTGCTTCCCACGACCACCAGATCGTCGCAGCGGCCGCAACTTGGGTCATTTGGAAAAACCGTAACAAAGCAAGATACGAAGGCCACCAATTCTCGGCGAACCAGCTCTTCCGAGAGATTGCCCGTCAATGCCGCAAGAGGAGCATCCTGTGTTCCCACAGCCCAAGAGCATTTTGGTCAGTGCTACCCCTGTAGCCTCGGGCGATAGCTTAGCCTCCCCCTCCCCCCTTTTGTGGTTTTACTGTATAGGCTTTGGCATTTTGCGCCTTGTATTTTGTTCGGGTGTGCGGTCTTGTTGCCGTCTTTAATAAAAGGAGGGGTTTTGATTTAAATATATATATATATATATATATATATATATATATAAGAAAAGAGGAAAAAAATACTATATTAATGAACAGTGCTAGCCACTGTTCATCATCCCTACCTATACTCTCCCTGAGCCCAACAGAGGACCCACATGGGATTTGAGAGATTTGAAGAGATTCAAATTCTCATGAATTTAAATCAAAGCCCTCGAATATTTTTCTACCAAAACCAGGTAGGGTTCTCTACACGATTACATAAAATCCAGCCTTTAAACAAGATTAAATCTGATATAATATCAGATTGTAAATTAGAAAAAGAACAGATACAAAGGAAATATCGAGAGAGAGAAATTGAGAAAAGCTAAAATACCTAACCTCGTGATCACCCACCCCGACCTTGGACGACCATCGCGCGCCTTCCTAGTCGCCTGCACCCGCCGTGGGTCGGCGGAGCCGCCGCAGCAACCGCCAAACCGAGCGCAAGAGCGACGGGCAAACAAAGTCACTTTATTTTACGAGCAGTATGGTACCATACTTCTCGATCATGTATCTTCTTGAGTACTCGACCAATTATCGAGCTAGTTGAATCGTTTAAAAGGAAACCTAACCAACTTTAAACCCGATAAATTATTTCGGGTTGAAGTCGTCTATATTCCATAAGAAATTGAATAAAAAATCACGAAAAGTCAAGAAATTCTGTGACAGTTTTTATGCTTCCACTCTTGTTTTGGAAGGCAAATATCTGCCCATCCATAGAGAGATTTATAAATCTATTAAAACAATAGTATAGACAACATAAACAACATTAAAACCTTGTTATTAGTTTTAATTCTAGTGGAATATATATTGTCAGAAATCAATAGCAAAAACAAGAAAAACTTGGTAAATTTGTTTTAAAATTTGAGAAAAAATTTTGATACGGGGTTCGTCCCGACAAACTGGGCGACATGGCCGAAAGCATCGGAAGGTGCGGATCGACTTCGCGGACGTGTGGACTTCGATGGAACTCAAATTGGTTGCGTGTGCACGACGAATTCGAGGCATCTTGGTCGAGTTACCCCGTATCGCAAACTAGTCAATTATATTGTGCACGTTCATCATCTCGTGATGAAACTTGTGCCATTGGGACCGTGTCATTTTTTGGTCCTATGAGCCAAGTTTGGTCCGATTCTGAAAAGGTCGACCAGAATGCTATTTTGGCGAGCCCGCGACCCGATCCAACGGACGAATTTGTGCATAGCCTACCAGAATGCAACTTTGGACATACGGTTGGGTTCGTATCATCAAACCGGACACATAGACATACAGTTTGATGACTTTAGAGACTGTAGGTGTTGGCACACTTTTTGCTGCAAAACGGGTCCAACGACGTACATCGTTTTGATCCGAAATTACCGTTTTCCTCATGTGTCCATAATTGGACTTTTGGGCAATCAAACGTAGACATTTTTTTTACGACAAACATGTTGGTGATGTTTGTTTCAGCATCCGGAGTCGGTTACAGGAGTTGGACTTTTGGTGGCACATTGATTGGTTAGTTATTGTTGGTTCTACGCGCTACACCAGGCAAGTACACCTTGCCAAAGTTTACAGTATTTACATGCTTTTCTATATTTCCATTCTTTCTTACTTGGTTACATATTTCTCTTGCTTCATGTCATGGTTACTTTCTAGTTTTACATGCACGTATATTGTTTCTTTTTTCATATTACTTGTTCTATTTTTCTTATCTTGTTCATGCCTAGTGATAGTATTGCTTTGCCTATGCAATGTTCCCCTGACATGTTTGACCCATACTTGACTTGGACATGACTAGATAGAATTGACTTCTTTGTAACTTAGACGAGAGTATTTTATTAGCTGTGGCTATACCTCTATTGTTAGTGCCTCTCTAGGCTACAGTAGAGAACCTGTTATAGGAATGTTAGTGTAACGCCCTAGTCCCAAAATATGTAATGGACAAAATCTCATAACAAGTCTATTAGCAAAATACTTAAGCTGTAAATCATGATAACAATACAGAAAATAATACAAGTCGCAGGTACACAGCTAATCTCATCCACATAAGTAAAAATAGAATATAACGAAATCAAATTAGTAGTGAATAAGTACTGGAGAAACTAAATAATGAAGAATAATATAAAAATGAAGTTCAAGTAATCAAGGATTCAAATCACGTCCGGTGGAGACAAATCCATTACTAGTAGACGGAAATAAAATAGAGACAGGAAATAAAATAACTAAGTCCAAGCTAAGCATCGATAACATCATTAGCTGCAGTGGTACCATTGTCTCGTGTTGGCTTGTAAACCTGCTCGTCTGCACCTGGATCAACCTCGACTAAACCTGGAGAGATCACCAGGTCCTCAGGGGACTAGCAGGGCACATAATATACAAGCCAAATATCTCAAAGTATAGCAGTTAAATAGATAGTGATAAAGTAAGAAAAATAAACTAGGCATAACCTATAGTATAGTCATACACGAGTGAGAACAACTAACCACACATGAACTGTATAACAACGGTCAACAACTACCGTAGCTCACAGGTAAACCATGAATGAGAAAACTCACCTGACCTTAGAGGTCACAAGGCGATCAAATAACACGACCTTGGAGGTCACAGGGTTACAACAAATAGTGTAACGCCCCAGTCCCAAATACGTAGGACTTGGATACGTATACATGCCAGCTACGTATCAAGTGGACTCCAACCTAGCTCGAATACGTATAAGTTGTCTAAGATAGGGTCTAGAATGGCAAGTCAACTATATCTCAATCCATAGATAATAATCTCAAGTAGGAACCATTGCATTAATGCTAATCAAACAATAATACACTGATGCCACTTGAATATAAATACAAGAATAGATAATTTGTAGTAAGGTTGGCCAGACCTAAATATAATCATCTGAACAAGCTCATAACATAAAGTAAGCTTGTAAAACTAAGCTACACAGCTGAAGATGTTATCATGAAATGTAAAAGACGAAAGAATGATAAAATATCACTATCGATACCTGAATACGGAAGATATCATCGTCCATAAATCTATCCTTCTATTTTAGCAATCTCAACAAATACCTGGAAGAAAACCAGTACTAACCTGGAGAGATCACCAGGTCCTCAGGGGACTAACAAGACACATAATATACAAGCCTACTTTGATAGTTTAGACATGCAATGAAAATAGAAAACAACTACTAGAAATAGAATAAAGATCACATGGAAGAACTCTATAGAACATGACATGTCATATGAAAAGTAATACTAAGAATGGCTACAACTAAATCGAATGACCGTAGCCCTGCCGTGGTACTCCCGGTCCTATAACTAGTAGCCCTGCCATGGTATTCCCTAACTATAGTGAGTCTCTATCGTAGCCCTGTCGTGGGTCTCCCGATTCGAGAGTGGTCAAGTAGTCGATCCTAGTATCGGTAGAGGGTCAAGTCAAGGGAACATGAATAGGTAACAAGAATACGAGATCAAGTCAAGTCAAGACAAGACGCTTAAGTTGTCACGACCCGGTCCCAAATTGTTTGGTCGAATCGGATGATGCCCAGCCTACACCATTGTGAGACGGCGACAATAAGCTGTATCTACTAGCAGGTAATCTCAACAACACAATATATATTTGTCACTACTTCTAAAATTTCAAATATTAAAACTTTGTCTAATAAAAAGATTCATCTGATACATCTGATAAAATAAAATTGTCTTAAATTCAAACATAAAAACTAGCAAGGAACTGTCATCATCTAGAAAGTTGGCTCATCAGCCCTGAGATCAACATCGTCCGATTGGGACTCTGGCAGCACAGCTGGGTAAAGCTCAGGATCGTAATAGCTATTAATCAATAGCTCAGCTTCATCCACTACCAAAATACGCTCATTTAGCGACGGATTATTAGCGACAGAATTATTCCGTCGGTATTAGCGACGGTTTCGTGGCCGCTCAGTGACTGTTTACCGACTACAAGCCTTTGTCATTTTTATTTTAATTTTAGGGGGAGGAAAGGTCTCACATCCGTCGCTAGAGTGTCGGTGTTGTAGCGACGGAGTTTTCATCGTCGCTACACAGTCGATTATTTGGCGGAAATTGTGTAGAAAATTGGCGGGACATATTTTCGACGACTTAGCGACGGATATTCAGTCGGCACTTACCAAAATAGGCGACTGCTGGGCGACTGTCTTTTACCAGTCGCTAGTCCGTCGCTATATAAACGTACCAGACTTTAAATGAAACGGCGGGGGGAACTTTTCGCATTCCCTCCAAATTCACTCTCTCCTCTCTCTCTCTCTCTCTCGCCGGTGTCGGCTTCGGTGATCGGCGTCGGTGTCATCGTCGGCGTCGGCGTCCTCTCCTCTCTCTCTCCCGAAGGTAACCCCCTCTCTCTCTCTCGATCTCTCTCTCTCTCTCTCTCTCGATCTCTCGCGGTATAGGGGCTGGGCGGCGCGCTTGGGGCTGGGCCGTCCGGGGCTTGGTGGCTGGCTTGGGTCGGGGGCTGGACGGTGGGCTTGGGGCGGGGACATTGGGGGATGGGCGGCGGACTTGGGGTTGGGGCATCGGGGGCTAGGCGGGGGCATCGGGGTCTGGGAGGCGGGCTTGGGATTCTTGGATAATTGGTGTGCATTATATATTGGTTTGGTTTATGCATATTTTTGTGAATAGAGAAAGTGCTGTAATTTTTTTTTTCAAAAAAATTCTCAGTTACCGACAGACTAGTGACCGGTTAGCGACGGATATTTCCGGCTCCATTTGCATAGTCTACGGTACGCCATGGTGATCAGGACATAGTCCCTGCAGCCATTCGACTAGCGAGGCAGAAACTATGCAAGTAGCCTTAGATAAAGTTGACTGTCCTCCGACCCTCATCCCTCGGCAATGATGATATGACAACCTATCACTATATCTTATATAGTAGTAGATGATGTCTTAGTATTACATTAGTGAGTTCATCTTGATTCTGTTACGTCCTTCAGATACTAGATATGATAAGAACATATACTACACCATATGTACAGAACATAGATGATTCACACTAGTGTATGCTAGAATGAATCTTGGCTTGTGTTCTGAGCCATCCGTTCTGATCAAGCATCTTCCTTCTCCTCTCCTCCACCATGGCTATGAACAAATCTGCTCCTCCCTCTACTTCCCTTCTTCTTATTTGACTCTCTCAGCCACATATGACATCCAGCTCAAGTGTAGAGTCGGGGGAGAAGAAGTGGACAGGAAGAGAAGGGGGAAGCAGCACAGCGGGCGGCATGACCCGGAGGAAGTACAGAGGTTTTCTTTAACAGCCATAGGAGAACTATAAGGATATATCTTTTCACAATATGTCATCTTGTCAAAGACCCTTCATGTGAATATCATGTTACCGCGGTGTCGGAAGACTAACATGTCATAAGTTTTTAAGCCGTGTGTTTTGATATAATCTTCCCAACTCTTTCCTCCTATGTAGTAATCTTGCATTATTACATAGCAGGAAAAAGTTTTGAGGATTATGTCAAAACACACGGCTTACAAAATTATGACATGTTAGTCTTCCGACACCGCGGTAACATGATTGTCATATTAAGGGTCTTTGACAAGGTGATATGTTGTGAAAAGATATATCCTTATAGTTCTCCTACGTCTGTTGAAGAAAACCTCTGTATTTCCTCCGGGTCATGTCGTCGGCTGTGCTGCTTCCCCCTCCTCTTTCTGCCCACTTCTTCTCCCCCGACTCTACACTTTGAGCTGGATGTCATATGTTGCTGAGAGAGTCAAATAAGAAGAAGGGAAGTAGAGGGAGGAGCAGATTTGTTCAGAGCCTTGGTGGAAGAGAGGAGAAAGAAGATGCTTGATCAGAACGGATGGCTCAGAACACAATCCAAGATTCATTCTAGCATACATTAGTGTGAATCATCTATGTTCTGTACATATGGTGTAGTATATGTTCTTATCGTATCTAGTATCTGAAGGACGTAACAGAATCAAGATGAATCACTAATGTATGCTAGAATGAATCTCGGGTTGTGTTCTGAGCCATTCGTTCCGATACTTGGCAATTAAGCCATTCGACTGGCGAGGCAGAAACTATAAGGCTACTTGCATGTTCTTCCAACTTTAAATTACAAGATTACTATATTAGGTTAAATAAATCACTAACCTCATTACGGTGAGTCTTGGTGTAGCACTCAAATGTGGGGCACCTGTAATCTATGTGAGTTCATCTTGATTCTGTTACATCTTTCAGATACTAGATACGATAAGAACATATACTACACTATATGTACAGAATGTAGATGATTCACACTAATGTATGCTAGAATGAATTTTGGGTTGTGTTCTGAGCCATTCGTTCCCATACTTGGCAATTAAGCATGTAAAATAGAACTGATTATGTTTAGTTTGTCTTACGATACAGATTTTCACATCCAAATTGAAATGGATCGTTACTTCGTTGATTGTACATGGGTGTACTATAGCGGATCAACCTCCTGAACCGTAGGTACTTATAAGTATTGACCGTATCGGATTAGTATCGATCTATCGTTTTGGTATGGACCGTATCGGTTGGTATTGGTCTTAGCGAATTGGTATCATCCTATCCGATATGTATCGGCCGTATAGCTAGGATTCATATTGGCCTTATCGATTTGGTATCGGTCATATCCGATAGGTATCGACCGTGTTGGATTATTATATACCATTTCGGATTAGTTTCGTGGAAGGTTTAGTAACAACTGTACTTGGATTTCTCTCTTCTAGAGCTAGATTACCATTGCAAGAGAGTCACGAGAGCGTAAATGGCCAGTTACAGAACATACATACTTCTTTTTCAATCTCGCTTTTCCTGATGGAAAAGGAAGTATGTATGTTACTGTAACTGGCCAATCACGATCTGGTGATTCTCTTGCAATGGTATTCTAGCTCGAGAAGAGAGAAATCCAAGTACAGTTGTTACTAAACCTTCCACGATACTAATCCGAAATAGTCTATACTTATCCAACACGGCCGTTACCTATCAGATATGACCGATACCAAATCGATAAGGCCAATATGAATCCTAGTTATTCGGCCGATACATGTACATATCGGATATAGGACGATACCAATTTGTTAAGGCCAATACCAATATGATACGTCCTATACCAAACCGATAGACCGATACTAATCTGATACACTAGATACTAAGTACATCTGGCCTATACCAGCGGATCCACAAATTACTGCACGATAGGCCCAACGACTCCAGTTACATCCGGTTATTGGTGAGTACATGATTACATAGTAATTCTGTTAGTCTTGTGATATAGATTTTTACTCTCTCATGCTACCAACGTCACAACTTTTCCAGTACTGCTCCCTCTAATGATGATGAACGCAAAAAACCAACGTCACAACTTTTATAACGAGTAAATTTCTTTACCCTATATGAAAATTTCTGTTGTCAAAAAGATGGCTCCTAGGACTCGTCGAGGTGGTGCTGCTAGTCGAGGAAGGGGTCGAGGCAAGAAACCCTTGGAGGTCGACACGGAGGAAGTCTCCGTCGTCAAACAAGAGCCGGTGACTGTTAAGGAGAAGGTGTTACCAAAGGTCGAGGTCAAGGAAGAACCGATGACCATCAGGGAAGAGATTGTTCCCAAGCTTGAAGCTAAGGAGGAGCCACCGTCAGAGAGTAGTAGCATCGGGACCGACCCTCCTGTCCCTACAGAAGACCTCAACCAGATTGAACCTTCGTATGCAAAGTGGCTGATAGAATGGTACATGCCTCAACGCAACTATCATCCCTGGCTGTGAGAATTCATCGTCTGACTTGTGGTCATTGTTGAGGCAAAAGTCGATTTTCCTATGTGTTTTGGAATATTTGTGAAAATTTTAGAATATTTGTGTTATGATCGGTCGCCAGGATTGGATATTAGGTTACTGTAACTGGCCAACTCTTTCCTATGTGTTTTGGAATATTTGTGAAAAATTTGGAATATTTGTGCAATGATCGGATTATAACGATGTATATTAGGTTACTCTTCCGGATAATTGATGTCTATTTTATATTAATTTGGTTTGGTCTATATGATTCTTGGATAATTGGTGTGCATTAAATTCGTATGTGCATATTTGGTCTATATGATTCTTGGATAATTGGTGTGCATAAATATTTGGTCTATGTGATTGTTGGATAATTGGTGTGCATTATATATTGTTTTGGTTTTATGCAAATTTTTGCGAACAGGGAAAGCGCTGTAATTTTTTTTCAAAATATTCTGAGTTAGCGACGGACTGGTGACCGTTTTGCGACGCTCACCATCAGTTTCCGACGACTTTTCGACGGTTATTCTATCGCTAACTGGATATTTGGAAATGTTCCCAGGTAGCGACGGATGGTCGACGGATTATCAGTCGACATGGAAAAATGTTCGACGGAATCGCGACGACCTATCCGTCGCCCGTTTTCTGGAAATAACAAGAATTTCCAGAACAAGATCGACGGTTATTTCGTCGCTATTCCGTCGACCTATGTCGACGGAATAGCGACGACTTATCCGTCGCCATATTGCTGGAAATGACATGAATTTCCAGAAGCTAATCGACGGATTTTTCGTCAGCAAACCGTCGCTAATCCGTCATTTGTTATCGAAGGTGTCGACGGATTAGCGACGGAATGATACGATCTGATACGCTGTCACGACGGGTTACCGACGGAATTTTACGTCGCTATTGTCTACACATTTCAGTACTTAATAGTTGAAATGGACGAAAGTCCGTCGGGAATGCGCCGCTAATGCTTTGTATTGTGACGTCGAAAATCTGTCGCTATTCAGTCATGTGACGACAACTTAGCGACGTAATGTTATTAGCGACGAGCTGATTGTCGACGGAATTTTTTGGCCAAAATCCGTCGGTTATCGGTCGCTAATAGTAATTACCGTCGGTTTAGCGACGGATGTGGCCGTCGCTAAAACGATAAATTTTGGTAGTGATCAATGGAACCTATTGGGGGTGGGGAATCCAGTCAGAAAATGAGCAAAGTACAATTATGAAAATCTAAAAATTCAACTAATAATTAGAAATTTGTAATTTTAAACAGTTTGAAATACTTGAACAATATTTTCCATAATTGAGAACAATGTGATTTGAGTATGTAATGCTTGTGACCGGCTTGGGTTGTACAATAGTATCCTAGTGATACGATACGGCTTATCCCCGTATGAAAAGGGGTAAGCTCGCACAATTATGCAATATGAAGGTATTGGTCATAGAACACTATACTACTTCCCCAATATCCCACAATCAATAACAATCAAATACTCTAGGAGAGAGTTCCGTGTAGCAATATGGTTTAAGCATGCAAGTTAATAATTACTAATTAAATTGCCAAATAAACATAACCGTACTTGCCTTGGTTTATGACTGGATTTGAAATCGGTACCGGGGAAGAAATTAGACTCGTCCTCGAAATCCTACATTTGAGAAGTTTTGACTTAGAACCATCATCATTGAACCATATCTAGGTGTGCTAGTTACAACCTCTAAAATTGATCCTAGTCAAGTTTTTAATTTGTTAAAATTATTCTACCGGAATATGTTATCATTACGAACTACAATTAATTATTTAACGAAGTAAAAGTCGATTTACTGATTAATTGGAAAAATAATATTTACAAGTTAATTGTCAAAACTTTGTAGTTTAGTAACATCTATATATAAAACTAGGTTTTTCTTTAAATGAGAAAAATATGAATTTCTGTTAACTTGCAAAAAACTTAATGTGAGAAAAACTAATTAAATTTCTATATAAAAATAAATATTTATTTTTATATTCTACGCGTTTAACGCCAAAACAACAACCCAGAAAATAAAGAAAAAGCTACACTACACACTACAAGGTCGCAGAAAAGAAATAGAAAACTGGGCTTATGCCCTTACAATTTATTACATAAATTAATTAAAATTTGTTGTTGAGCTCCGAACGCCGAGAAGCGGTCCATTCAGCAGGCCGAGGCCCTGCACCTAAAATACTATTGGCCAGTAACACGTTCTAAAATAATAATTTAATTTAAAATATAAAAATATGGTAAGTCTCAGACTTGGTCCAAAATGTCATGTTGCATTCTAGCTTATGCCTCAACGTCCGAAAATTCCAGTTTCGTTTGCATTTCGCTAGGGCCCATGGACCGATATGGTCGACGCCCAAAAGTGGTATCCGAAAATCAACCAACCCAAAAGCCGTTAAATTTCAAGAACTGAACTCGAGAAATAACCAAAAAGGTTTTCAAAATATTTTAGAAAAATTAGGCAGCATCTCCTTTGTAATCAGGATAACCCAATAATGGGAAGATAACAACCAAAATATTCCAAACCAGGAATAATGCCAACACCAAAATACATAATTGGGAAAATCAACCAAAATCTATCTCAAAGCCATATATATATATATATATATATATATATATATATATATATATATATATATATATATATACAAGAATGAATCAACCGAGCTTAAACCATCTATACATGTGTTCCAAGTAACAACAGAACCCAAATCCGAGAACCCGAACTCATAATCTATCGAACTCAAAATCGGAAACCGATTTTCAAAACGAACTATTCCAAATTAAAATCGAAACTAACAGAACTAAATCCGAATAGGAATCAAAATACGAAACCCAAATTCACAGCAAACATTCCAAATTTAAAACCGGAAAACCCAACGAACAAATTCCGACTTAGAAATCAGAACTAAATATGCAACAATCGAATCCCATAGCGGGATCTGAGTCATCATCGACTCAATGGGAGGGACACGAAAAATATACCTCGGATGCTCGGCCAGAGCTCTCACGTGAAAATTAGGGAAGAAATCAAAATCCTACGAACTTGGATTATTCAGAACACGCGGACAGCGGGGTGCGGCCACGGAAACAGCAGATCGGAACCCGCAAAATACTGTAGACAGTGGGTCGGGGCACCGGACAGCCGTGGGGACAGGGGTTCGGGCCGAAGGGGCGCGTGCAAGGGGCGGTCGGACTGGGCCGCGGGAACAACAGCGGCGGGGTCGTCGGCTCGGGTTGAGGAGCGCTGGCCTGGACGGCTCGGGTCGGGGCTGACTCGCAGGGAATCGGCGTCGGGAGTCGTCGGTGGGGCTCGTATCGGGATCGCCAAAAAAATAAGTTGGGTTTAAAGATTTTGGGGCTAGGGCTTGGTAAAGAAGGATGGAGATTGGAGAAGAAGGTGGGGGTTTTTATAGGGGTGAGGATCTGGAGGTTACGGGAAGGGAAAGGTCGCCGAAGGTTACGGGAGATTAGGGGACACGTCAGCGGTCGTGAACGAAAGAGGGAAAGGGAGGGGTCGGCGAGTGGTCGGGTACAGTAAGGGAAAAGAAAAGGTTTGCTGGTCTTAGGGAAGTGAGAGAGAGAGAGAGAGAGTTTAATGAGAGTTGAACTTTTATAAAACAAATTTTATTTATTAAAAACTAATCTTGATATAATTATAAATAACTTTAAAATGAAAATCGAGTTTGGGTTCGGTTTCGAAAATGGTTCGAGACGGGTTCGGGATGGGTCAGGCCAAATAAATAAAATTTTATGAATAATAATTTTTTTAATAAAATTTTCCTAATTGACTAATAATAATAAATTAACAAAAATATAACCAATTAATTACGAAGTGCAATCAAATCCGAAAATCCAGTAAATCTCGAAATTGTGGGTTTCACAACCTTCCCTCCTTAAGAAATTTCGTCCTCGAAATTAAAACATAGGATTAGGAATTACCTCAGGTCTCAAATAAATAAAGATACTACTCCCGCATATCATCTTCTCGCTCCTAGGTAGACTCGCCTGGGGAATTGTATCGCCACATAACTCTGACTATAGGCGTCACAGATTTTTTTGTTTTCTTCTTACCTCTGTCTAAAATCGCCACTGGCTTCTCTGGTACTGTGAGGCTGGGTCCAATCTCCAGCTCCGAATGGTCCAAGATGTGGCTCGGATCCAGTATGTTGCGTTTGAGCTCTGAAACGTGGAAGACGTTGTGCACGCCTTCAAGATTAGCTGGTAGAGCTAATCGGTATGCTACTTCTCCGACTCAGCTCAAAACTTCAAATGGGCCGATATACCTGGGGCTCAGCTTTTCTGCTCTGCCGAATCTGATAGCTCCTCGTGTAGGGAAAATCTTGACGAAGATACTATCTCCTGCTTCGAACTCCAGTGGTCGAAGACTGCTATCAGCCCAAGGCTTCTGTCTGTCCTGAGCAATCCTGAGCTTGTCTCTAATCACCTTTACCTTCTCTGCTGCATCAGTCACCATTTCAGGTCCAAGCAATACTCTTTCTCCTACGTCGTCCCAAGCAAGTGGAGTACGGCAACGACGTCCATAAAGTACCTCGAACGGAGTCATACCGATGCTAGCTTGGTAGCTGTTGTTGTAGGAGAACTCTACCAAGTGTAAGTGGTCTTCCCAAGACCCTCCAAATTCTAAGACGCAAGATCTCAGCATGTCTTCTAGTGTCTGGATGGTTCTCTCCGATTGTCCGTCAGTCTGGGGATGGTAGGCGATGCTGAACTTCAATTGTGTTCCCAGACTGTCGTGCAAGCTCTTCCAGAAATGAGAGGTGAATCTGGTATCTCTGTCAGATAAAATACTTACCGGAACTCCATGAACCCGGTAGATATGCTACTTATATAGTACTGCCAACTTCTCGGTGGATAGACCAACCTTGAAGGGGATAAAGTGAGCTGACTTCGTCAGTCGATCAACAATAACCCAGATAGCGTCCTTCCCTCTTTGGGATCGAGGCAGTCCTGACACAAAGTCCATCGTTATGTGTTTCCATTTCCACTCCGCATGTCTAGTGGCAGTAGCAGTCCTGCTGGTCACTGTCTGCTAGCTTTCACTTGTTGACAAATTAAGCATCTAGCCACGTACCTGGATACGTCTTTCTTCTTTCCGTACCACCATACTACAGTACGCATATCCCGATACATTTTATTTGCTCCTGGATGTATGGAATATTGTGACTGGTGCGCTTCTTGCATCAGCTCATTCCTCAGTTCGCCAGTTGGTACGCAAAGCCTCGTACCATGCCTCAGTGCTCCATCACTGGCGATTGAGAATTCTTCAAATGTTCCTGCCAGCACTTGTTCTCTGAGTTTGCAAAGTGTCTCGTCTGGGAATTGTGTCTCCTTGACTTTATCCATCAGACTTGAACGCACTTGCAACTGCATAATTGATGATTCAGCTCCTGGTACAATTGCTTCTCTTTCGAGTTTCTTCATTTGCTCCTCCGGCAGTACAATCTCTATTCCAAGCTTCTCTATGTCTTCCATTAAATATCGCTCCTTGGTCAAATACATCGCCATCGGGTATCGACTAAGTGCATCTGCAACAATATTAGCCTTACCCGAATAATACTGCAGGTCGATGTCGAAATCTTTCATCAGCTCCAGCCATCGTCTCTGTCGCATGTTCAGCTCCTTCTGAGTGAAAACATATTTAATACTTTTGTGGTCTATAAATATTTCCACTCTCTCTCCATAGAGGTAATACTTCCACAGCTTCAGTACAAAAATAACTGCTGCAAGCTCCAAATCATGCATGGGATAGTTTTTCTCATGAGTCTGTAATTGCCTAGATGCATAAGCAATTACTTTACCATGTTGTTGAAGAACACAATCCAATCCTTTACCAGAAGCATTACTAAAAATTGAGAAACCGTCGGTACCTGCGGGTAGCGCAACTATCGGTGCCGTTGTAAGTCTCTTCTTCAGTTCCTCATATGCTGACTGGCAAGCTTCAGTCCACACAAATTCTTCATTCTTCCTGGTGAGCTTCGTCATCGGCTCAGCAATCCTGGCAAAGTCCTTCATAAATTTTTGGTAGTAGCCAGCTAAGCCCAAGAAACTTCTGATTTCAGCAATTGAACTTGGTGTACTCCACTTCTCAATAGCAGCTATCTTCTTTGGGTCCACCGAAATTCCTTCTCATGTGACAGCATGGCCTAGAAAATCCACCTTGTCTAAGAAGAATTCACATTTAGATAGCTTACCATAGAGCTTCTCCTTCCTTAAGGTTTCCAGAACTTTCCTCAGGTGCTCTTCATGCTCTTCTTCGGTCTTCGAGTAGATCAGGATGTCATCGATGAAGACAACAACAAACTGATCTAGATATTCATGGAAGACTTTGTTCATAAGGTTCATGAATATCGTAAGAGCATTCGTCAATCCAAACGACATGACCAAAAATTCATACTGACCATATTTGGTGTTGAATGCCGTCTTTAGAATATCCTCCTTCCTGACCTTGATTTGATGGTAGCCAGATCGAAGGTCTATCTTCGAAAATACCTTAGATCCACTTAGTTGATCAAACAGGTCATCGATCCGGGACAAAGGGTACTTGTTCTTGATGGTGATGTTGTTCAGCGCCCGGTAGTTAATGCACATCCACACAGTCCTATCCTTCTTGGGCACGAACAAGACAGGTGCTCCCCAGGGTGAGGCTCTATCTCTGATAAATCTAAGGGCCTTCAGCTCATTGAACTGGTTCTTCATTTCCTTTCATTTCCTTGGCCTCCTTAGGATTGACTCTGTAGCATCCCCGAGAAATAGGGGAAGAGCCGGGAACTAGATCGATGGTGAATTCTATATCTCGATCCGGGGGTAATCGTAGAAGACTATCAGGGAAGACGTCCATGAATTCTGCTATAATAGGATGAGCAGGTCCAGGTTCTTCGGTGATAGAGGAGTAAGTAATACCCTCCATATCTTCCGGAGCTCGAGAGATTTCAAACTTCGGCTCTCCAGGTGGGCTGAAGACTACACTTCCTCTGTGACAATCTATCAGCGCATGCTGCTTACTTAACCAGTCCATTCCGAGGACTACATTATAGTTAGGTAAGGGCATCACAAGTAAGAGTGCTAAGAATTTGTGTCCTGAAATAGTTATAGGGCAGTTACAGGTCTCAGTGATGGTTATGGGCCACCAGTCATAACTCTACATATCTTCTTGCTAAATCCCGTAACTAGGTGGTGTGCAGAGATAAATTTTGTTGCTATAAAATTGTGTGATGCACCCGAATCAAATAATACTAAAATAGGATGAGAATACATATAAATGGAACCTGTGATGACATCAGCGGTAGGTTCCTGCTCTGGCTCTTGCTCATCTGCTGTTAAGGCAAAAGCTTGCCCAGTCTTCTGCTGGTGTTGCCCAAACTGTTGTTGTTGAGTGGGTAGGGGAACCTTCTGCTGTGTTGTTCTGATCTGGTTGAATGCTGTGGGGCAGTCCCTCACTTGGTGGGTGGCAAACCCACAAACTAGGCAGTGTCCTAGCCTTTTCCTACAGATGTTCGTCTGATGCCCTGGCCTCTTACAGAAATTGCAGACAGAAATCTGCTTCTGAGGTGCTCTGTCATTGGTCCTCGCCTGATGGTGCTACTGCTGGTGGTGAGAAGGCCTGTTGTTATTATTGTGGTTGGGCCTCTTCTGGTTACTCTGGAAGTTGCTAGTTCCAGAATACTCCCTCTTTGAACGAGCAGGCTGACTCTTCTCTATATCCTGAGCTCGTATTAGGATCCTCTCATACGTCTTGGTGCCACCTGCGATCACAGGGGTATGAATTTCTTCCCTCAGTCCATACCTAAATCTTTTAACATGATCGACGGGGTCAGCAACCAAGTTCTTTGTAAAGCGACTAAGTTGACCAAACTCTACCGCATATTCACCAACCGTCATGTTTCCTTGCTTTAGATTCTGAAATTGTCTTTCCATCTCTCGTAACTCTGATGTTGGAAAGAACTTCCTGCGGAACAACCTCTTGAAGGTGTTCCAGTCAAGCTGCCTGTCCTGGAGTCGGGGTTCATTCCGATACCAGGTGCTTGTTACATCTAGCAGTTGGAGTCCCACAGCTTCAACTTGAAGGTCATCAGGAAGTTGAGCGACACTGAGGAGACGCTCCATGCTGTCGAGCCATTCAGTGTAGATGATTCCCTCGGTTCCTTTGAAAGGTCGAGGGCCCAGTTTATTGAATTTCTCAATATCGTCGACTTTAGCAGGCCTTGGTTCAGATTGGGCTGCTTTCTCCATACCTTCTCTCCAGTGCAGCCATAGCCACATTGTGGGCATTCTCCATGCCTTCTCTTATAATCGCAGTCTGTTCGTGATGAGCTTCAGCTTGAGTTCTCTGTGCCTCAAGCACTTCTCGTAGCATGCCTACGAGGTCGATGGGGGTCCACGGGCACTGGTGGGGCAGCTGGATCGGGTACTACCGCAGGGGCTTGATGTTCAGTCCGGGAAGATGTAGGATCTGACACTTGAGTAGTAGTGTAAAATCCACGGGGTGCTGGTGCATTATGGAGACGATCGGTCAGCTGTCGGGGTGTCGGATCCGGACTTGGTTGAGGAGGTGGGGTGTGATTGGGTGATGACAACCCATCGCCAGCAGTGTTGGTCTTGTCTGTGGCCATACTCTGGAAGGTTTAGGATTGCAAAACATAAGCAAGGTAGCCTACCAGTCTATAACAAACAAAAATATTTATTTGTAATATATTTCGGTCCTATTTGTGACAAATTAATGTTCTAGTGTTCTAAATGTTTTTAGATATGTTTACCTAAGTTGTTGATCTGACCTGCATGGGCCACCACTAAAAAAACATGTCACGACCCGGTCCCAAATTGTTGGGTCGAATCAGATCATGCCCAGCCTGCACCGTTGTGAGACGGCGACAGTAAGCTGTATCTACTAGCAGGTAATCTCAACAACACAATATATATTTGTCACAACTTCTAAAATTTCTAATATTAAAATTTTTCCAACAGAAAGATTCATTTGACACATCTGATAAAATAAAACTGTCTTAAATTAAAACATAAAAACTAGCAAGAAATTGTCATCATCTAGAAAGTTGGCTCATCAGCCCCGAGATCAACATCGTCCGATTGGGACTCTGGCAGCACAGCTGGGTAAATCTCAGGATCGTAATAGCTATTAATCAATAACTCAGCATCATCAATGGAACCTATTGGGGGTGGGGAATCCAGTCAGAAAAGAAGCAAAGTATATTTATGAAAATCTAACATTTCAACTAATAATTAGAAATTTGCAATTTTAAATAGTTTGAAATACTTGAACAATATTTTTCATAATTGAGAACAATGTGATTTGAGTATATAATGCTTATGACTGGCTTGGGTTGTACAATAGTATCCTAGTGATACGATACGGCTTATTCCCGTGTGAAAAGGGGTAAGCTCGCACAATTATACAATATGAAGGTATTGGTCATAGAACACTATACTACTCCCCCAATATCCCACAATCAATAACAATCAAATACTCTAGGAGAGAGTTTTGTGTAGCAATATGGTTTAAGCATACAAGTTAATAATTACTAATTAAATTGCCAAATAAACATAACCGTACTTGCCTTGGTTTATGACTGGATTTGAAATCGGTACCGGGGAAGAAATTAGACTCGTCCTCGAAATCCTACAATTGAGAAGTTCTGACTTAGAACCATCATCATTGAACCATATCTAGGTGTGCTAGTTACAATCTCTAAAATTGATCCTAGTCAAGTTTTTAATTTTTTAAAATTATTCTACCGGAATACGTTATCATTACGAACTACAATTAATTATTTAACGAAGTAAAAGTCGATTTACTGATTAATTGGGAAAATAACATTTACAAGTTAATTGTCAAAACTTTGTAGTTTAGTAACATCTATATATAAAACTAGGTTTTTCTTTAAATGGGAAAAATATGAATTTCTGTTAACCTACAAAAAACTTAATGTGAGAAAAACATATTAAATTTCTATATAAAAATAAATATTTATTTTTATATTCTACGCGTTTAACGCCAAAACAACAACCTAGAAAATAAAGAAAAAAACTACACTACACACTACAAGGTCGCAGAAAAGAAATAGAAAACTGGGCTTATGCCCTTACAATTTATTACATAAATTAATTAAAATTTGTTGTTGAGCTCCGAACGCCGGGAAGCGGTTCATTCAGCAGGCCGAGGCCCTGCACCCAAAATACTATTGGCCAGTAACACGTTCTAAAATAATAATTTAATTTAAAATATAAAAATATGGTAAGTCTCAGACTTGGTCCAAAATGTCATGTTACATTCTAGCTTTTTGCCTCAACGTCCGAAAATTTCGGTTTCGTTTGCATTTCGCTAGGGCCCATGGACCGATATAGTCGTCGCCCAAAAGTGGTATCCGAAAATCAACCAACCCAAAAGCCGTCAAATTTCAAGAACTGAACTTGAGAAATAACCAAAATGGTTTTTAAAATATTTTAGAAAAATCGGGCAGCATCTCCTTTGTAATCGGGATAACCCAATAATGGGAAGATAACTCAAATATTCTAAACCAGGAATAACGCCAGCACCAAAATACATAACTGGAAAAATCAACCAAAATACATCTCAAAGCCATATATATATATTTATATATATATATATATATATATATATATATATATATAACAAAATAACAACAGAACCCAAATCCGAGAATCCGAACTCATAATCTATAGAACTCAAAATCGGAAAACCGATTTTCAAAACGAACTATTCCAAATTGAAATTGGAACTAACAGAACTAAATTCGATTAGGA